>VSMD01133741.1:0-21873 GCA_008750895.1 Mirza zaza | reverse complement strand
TAATGTCTACTGTTACTAATTTGCCCACTTATAATTTATTTTATCTTCTTCCGATTGTTGAGTTGAAAAATTTACTTCGGTAATTTTTGTGATTTCTGGATTTCATGATTTATTTATTTAAGGCTGAAGTTCCTCCTGAGCACAGCTTTGCTGCTTGCCATAGGGTTAGTGTTCCCACTGTCATTTTCTAAATAATTTGTTATTTAAAATTTGATATCTTCTTTGACTGAAGAGATATTTAGGAAATGTAATTTCTAAGGGCATCACGTTATCTTTTTATTATTACTTTCTAATATTTCTACTAACTTGGTCATAGAACATGGCCTATATGATTTTGACTCTGTCTATTTCATTAAGATTAATCTTGTGGTCTATTGCATGAACTTTTATAAATGCCCTTTGGGTATTTGAAAACAAATGTATATTCTCTTTTGGTTGAATAAAAAGGTTAACAAGTTATATATATATAACCAAACATTTTAATTGTTATTATTATGTTTACATTATGTTTTTCAGATACACTATTACCTTGATTTTGTCTATTTGATCTATCAAATTCTAACAAAGATCTTCATTTTGAATGTAGTTTGTGCAATCCTTTCTTGTATTTCTAACAGTTTTTGCTTTACATATTTTGGTGTTCCATTGCCTAGCATGTTAAGGTTCATGGTATTTTATATCTTCTTAGTATATGATTTAACATTATAAAAAATCACAATTATAAGCTAATGTTTTCTGTTTGAATTTGTTGCCTGATATTAATATTACCATCCCTGCTTTTTAAATGTACTTAGTCAATAATATTAATATCTTTATTCACTGCTTATTTTCAGCCTTTTTAAATATCATATTTAGTGTGTCTCTTATAAATAGTATATGGTTAGATTAACAAATATATACCCCAGTTGGAGAATCTTTGTCATTAAAAAGAGGATTTTAACAATTATTTTAACAATAAGGTAACCTTTTTATTTTCCCAACGTTTGTTGGGCTAATCTAGTTTTTTTTTTTAATCCTCTCTTTCTCTTGGAGGTTCTACGCCACATTTATAAATTGTTGATTTATATTTAAAAAAATTTTTAATTTGTATTTATCTTTTGGCAACCTAATTAACCTGAATTTTAACTATCTTTGATTACTCTCAACCCTTATAAGACTTGATGTTTAGTAATGCCGTTGCTTCCCCATTTTCTTATCCCACCTCTAAGCTTTTGTTGAAGTAATCTGTATTTCTAATTCCTGATTGTTATCAATTTTATTTTATTCTTCTTTTACTTTAAGAATCCTTTTTTAAACAGCTGTAGGTTTGATTGCATTCCTCATTACTATTATCTGTATACAAAATCTTGCCTGTTCCTGATTTTTTAAAAAAATGGATTCATTTTTAATTTGAAATACTTCCTTAGTTAATATTTTTTATAAAAATGAACATGAATGATATATTTCTTAATTTCTTATGTGTCCACAATAGCCTATTTTTACTCTCATACAGGAACTCTATAACATTAATACTGTTTTCTTAAAGCATTGAGTGTTGCAGATGGAAAGTCCAATTGTACTCTCATTCTCTCTCTTAGCTTCTTTCTTTCTTTCTTTCTTTCTTTCTTTCTTTCTTTCTTTGTCTTTCTTTTTAATGTCTGGAGGCCTACAAGATTTTCTCTTTATTCTTGGAATTTACAAATTTACCAGGATAACTTTTGAGCTATTAATCCTTTTCCAATAATCCTGCACAGCATTTGGTGTGCACTTTTATGATAAAGATTCAAATCTCTTCAGCCTAGTAACATTTTCTTCTGTTTTCTTTGATTAATAATTCTCCACTATCTTGTTTTATTCTCATCTCTTGGAATTCCCATGGCTTTTTCTTTTCTCTCATAATTTCCATCATTATCTGTTTTTGCTCTATGGTCAGGAGGAATTTCTTATGTTTTCTTATTTTCAGTTCAGCAATGATTACATTTTGTTATTTACTGCCTGTTGGTTTGGCAACCATGTTTTTATTTCCAAGAACAATTTTTCTTGTTGTTACTTTTATATAGTAAATCACTTTTGTTTTATTAATGCAGTGTACCCTTGCCTATTACTAAAAATATGAATTAGAAATGTTTGAAATTATCCCTTGCTCCTTATATCAACACTTTTCAGTTATCAACTCCAATTTGTTTATTTTTATTTATTTATTTGAGACAGAGTCTCACTTTGTTGCCCAGGCTAGAGTGAGTGCCCTGGTGTCAGCCTAGCTCATAGCAACCTCAAACTTCTGGGCTCAAGTGATCCATCTGCCTCAGCCTCCCGAGTAGCTGGGACTACAGGCATACACCACCATGCCCGGCTAATTTTTTCTATGTATATTAGTTGGCCAATTAATTTCTTTCTATTTATAGTAGAGACAGGGTCTCACTCTTGCTCAGGCTGGTTTCGAACTCCTGAGCTAGAGCAATCTGCCCGCCTTGGCCTCCCAGAATGCTAGGATTACAGGCGTGTGCCACCACTCCCAGTTTATTTCTTATCTTAACTTCAATCAATCATTCTGTGAGTGTGGCCCTGGTGTGATTCTCCTTGTCCTTCAATTTGTGCCTCTCCTCAAACTGTGACAACTGCTCCACAGCTCAGCCTTTCTCCCACACTCTGTTACTTCAAAAGTGAAATCAATTAGCTTTTTCAGAGAAATCTCTCCACCAACTACAGTGCAGCTTCAGCTCTCTAAGGGCTAAGCATAGTCCCCGCCAATGGGCTATGCAGTTTAATATATTTAAGATTATTAAAGCTTATGTTTAATAAACTTATCTCTGAAGGCCATTTCTAAATAGGAGTTCCACAGATGCATTAAGCAATGCTAAAGTCAATGAGAAACACTCATAGAGTCCCAAAATATGTGAATTCTGGAGTGTTGTGTTAAAAATGTCATTTTCCCTGCATAAGTAGATGCACATATGATGGATTACTTCTTTAAAATATCTTTTCTAACTGAAAAGAACATTTATCCAGGTCTTTCTTTACTTTGTTACACGTGTATGTAATTTAAAAAGTCATTTGCTTCTTCATCAGTGTTACTAAAAAACAGCAATTTCCTGTTCCCTCCCCATTTTCTACTCCCAGAGGCAACCAGTTTCAATTCTGATTTTTTTTTATACTGTTTATCTCCATATCTTCAAATAACATGCTTATAGTGCTACTTCTTGATTTTTCAGTTTTAAGCATTATCTATTGACTTCCATAATGGATATTTTACATGCCTACCACTAACTTGTTTCTACCACAGGCACACACACTCACACTTCCCAATCTTCCATCCTCCCAATACACTATGATTTTGATTGAATCATTATTCTATTTGCCTTACTATGACTTTACAAGTACTACTTACCTCTGAGCTGTATTGTCTACTGTGATTCCTTTTCCTTTGTGACACATTTTGTTTTTCATGGAGTTAGTAAATCTGGTATCTTAATTATAAATTCTTTGGCGTTTGCTTCTAAAACTATTTTTCTGTTTGTATTTGACCTACCTTGTCCATCGTGGGAACTGCTTTCCTCTAATGTCTGAGATCCCCAACTGCTTGCTTCTATTTGAGAGTGGTGGGTTAACAGCTGGTGGGAAGCTTGTGTGCACATGTGTGTGGCATATAGGCAGCAGTCTTTACTGGTCACCAGGCTAGGCAGTTTCCTTGCAGGACCCCATGTCACTCTCTTGCAGTCTTTTGTCTCAGGCTAATCAGATTCCAGAGACCCCTCTTCCTCCTGCCTGGAGGGTATATTATAAATTGGGCTGCTAGCACTCTGGAAGCCGAGGAGGAAGGGACTGGGGACTTAGACTTGCACTGTTGACCTTAACCCCTCACTTTCCAGTATAGTGTTCCTGTCTGGGATTCCCCTAGTCTCTCTATTTCACCCTCTCCAGAGAATACACTTTGAGTCTAATGCCAGTGAGGCAATCTAGGAGTTGAACCCCTTCTTAGCCATTTCTCCTGGTTTCAGGCTCATGCTCACCCCCTACTTCCAGAAGTATCTGGATGGGTTGCTTCTTGGCTTTCTCCACTTCCATAATTTTTGTCCTTGTAGGTTTAACTTTCTGTGTTAAAAATATTCTTTTGCTTTATTTTAGTAGTATTTGGGAAGAGAGTAAAATGTGTGTATGTTCATCCATCTTCAACCAAAAGTCTCACTTTTTTTTCTACGGAATCTCTAACATTCGTTAGAGATTTGATCTCTAATTTCTACCCTTTGTTCTGTAAATTATAGCTTAGTCATTGATCTCATTCATAGAATCTTGTTGAATCCAGGACTATTTTCATAAATACATCTGGGGTATCAAGGGTTTGCCTTTTTAATCGCAGAACGTATGGGGCTTGATTATATAGGAATGGCTTCAGAGGCAGAGACAAGACAGATCAGAGTTTGCTTTCATGGAGTCTCTGAGAGTAACATACCAAGACACACTGTTTTCACCTTTCAATGTTATTTACGTTAGGTTGTATCTTGAAATCAGAAGATACATTTGGCTATTATTCACGTTTTCCTCTAAAAGCAATTATTAAGTTGTCCTTGCGTCTTACAAAGTGTTACAGAATGAGGGAAATGTTTTTCATATTGCCATACTAAAGCACAAACACATATGGCATAACTGTTTATGGGGAAATCCACTAACCAACTCATAGTACAATAGAATAACCATAATCTGTACAAATGCTGGATTGTACAGATGGGGAGCATAGAGCTCGATGTACTATAGAATTAATACAACAAAATGGCCTTCAAGTTTTCTCTAGAAAAGAGAAAGGGAAAATTGCAAATAACTAATGCTAATCTCATAATTCTCAAGTTATATACTATTAATACTTAAAATGGTTCAAGAATAGGAAAAAATTGTTGGATGAGCAAAACAGCTGACTCCTAAGGAAGCTGACCAGATTATCTGTAGAGCCTGTGTTCATTTATATGAGAAACTGAGGGTGCGGTATGAGGCATAGCTCGTGCAATAGCCCAGGAACCCAGGAATATCCAGATCTTGCCTCAAATCACCAGTAACCCCAAGGGAGACTTACGACAGCAAAGGGAAGCAAGACATTTTGAGTGGTGATGGTCACGATGCCACCCACCTGAAGAAAAATTAAGCAGATTATGGGAATAGAGAGTTACAGAATAAATCTGATCAGGTAATCTTTGAAGAAAGACCTAAGGAAAGTGAGAGATCTAGACATTTGGACATCCTGGGGAACAGTATTCCAGACAGAGGGACCACAAAAGCACAGGTTCTGAGGCAGCAGCATGCGTGGTGTTTTCAGGGAGAGGAGAGAGGTTGGTGTGGTCAGAGAGGAGGAAGCAGGGATGAAAGTGGTAGGACATGAGCTCAGACAGGCAAATAGGGCCAGATCCTGTAGCGCCTTGCAGACCTTAATAAAGACTTTGGATTTCACTGTGTAAAATGGGAAGTCACTGGAGGACTTTGAGCAAAAGAGTGAAATTTTTTGACTTACTGTTTTAAAAGGCTTACTCTAGTTGCTATGGGAAGAATAGACCACAGGAGGGCAAGGTTGGAAGAGAGAGACGAGCTGAGCTGTGGCAGTTAATCCAAGTGGGAGATGACACTGGTTTGGATCAGGTTGGCAGAGGTAGACATAGTGACAAATGGGTCTGTTCTGATGAAAAGAGCTAACCGTTCTGTAGATCATGGATTGAATACGGAGTGTGTGAGAAGATGATGAGCAGAGGATGGTCCAAAGACTTTTCGCCTAACATCTGCAAGGATAGGCATGGCATTATTAACAAGAAACACGAGTGAAAATGCAAACTTGGTTTGAGATGCCTGCTGTATGTCCAAGCGAAGATGTCCGATACTTAGCTATATATACAAGTCTAAACGTATCTTTCTCCTTCACCTCCCTTAGTGTGTGGCTTTCTTGTTAGCGGTCACTTTGAGGTTGCAAGATGGCTGAACGTCTCTCGTCTCGTCTGCCTTTCAGGAATGGAGCAGAGGAAGGGCAATGGGCGGAAACAGAAGAGCGTGTGCAGCAGTCTAATTTTGGGTTCCTACAGAAGCCAGCTCTGAGACAAAGATTTGGCTGTAAATAATTTATTTAAGATATGAAGATATGGTGTATTAGTTACCTATAACTAATATAACAAATCACTACAAATCTGGTGGCCTAAAACAACCAAAATTTATTCATTCACTCACAGTTCTGGAGATCAGAAACCTGAAATCCAAAATCAGCATCACTGAACCAAAATCAAGGTGTCACTCCCTCCAGAGGCTCTGGGGGAGAACTTTTTTCTTTCCTCTTCCAGCTTCTGGTGACTGCCAGCATTCCTTGGCTTGTGGCTGTAACATTTCCAGTCTTCAAAGGCCAGCAACTTCAAATATCCCTCTGCTGTACGTCCATATTTGCTTCTCCTCTGTGCGTCAAATCTCCCTCTGCCTCTCTCTTAGGGCCAGCCAAGATAATCTACGATAATCTCTCCATCTCAAGATCCTTAACTTATGCAAAGACCTTTTATCCAAATGAAGTCACATTTATAGTTTATAGGATTAGGGTGTGATTATCTTTGGGGGCCATTTTTCAACCTGCTGCTAGGGAATGGGGAATTGAAACAAGGAAGGGGAGTTTATGAAAACAGCTACCACTGTGGGTGACTGGAGCTAACTCCTGATGGGAAACCCTGGAACCCAGTATAAATCACATTTCTCAGCCTTCGCTCAGCCAAGGAAAAAATGAATATTTATATATTAATCACCAATAGTCATTGGTTGAAGCTTGCTCCTGGAAGGGCTTCAAGTCCCTGTCACTTCTGACCTGTCACAAGGTAGCAAAGAGGACACCAAAGGCAAGAAAAGACACATCAGCAAAGGAATGCAGGTCCTGTCCACAGGATATCGGGCCATTGTGCCCTGCTGTGGTCAGCATCAGGGATGTGTAGGTACCGACAGCATCTGCTGCAGCCCTCTTTTAAGTTGCCTTATAGCACCTTCCCCTCACATTTCTCAGGGTGGATTTTGTTACGTGGCCATGCCTAGCTCCAAGGCAGGCTGGGAAATGTAGTTGTTCCTTCTCTAGTTGGACACATTTCCATTATGAATATCATCAGAGCTCTGTTACAATGGGAGAAAGGAAGAATGGCTATTAAGTAGGCAACTAGCAGACAAGTGATAAGGATGACTCAGACTGGGGTATTATCACTGGATTGGTGAGAATTGGTCTGAATATATTGGACATAGTGCCAATAGGACTTACTGTTTTGTGGGGTTTTAGGGAAACACGAGTCTAGGATGATGAAGGATTTTTATCTGCAGCAAGTGGTATCATTGGTGCCAATGAAAGACATGGAGTGGACTAGAGTTGGGGCAGGCTTGTGATGCAGGGACTCAAGTGCTCTGTTTTGAACACGTGCAATTTTGACACACTTCTAACCATCCTAGGGAAATGCAGTGTTGAAAAGGTGGCTGCTGTAGAAGGCTGGAGCTCAGAAGCTTAGGCTGCAGATACGGAAGTAGAATTAACCAGCACAAGCTGACATGAGAAATTTCATTGGAAATTTCTGACATTTAGGAAGCAGTATCTTCTTTAAAAGTTGTCTAGTGTTGGAAAAACAGATTTTATCAATGCATGCCTAATTCTCTCCTGTTGGGATGTAGTGAAACAGCCAACTCCAGGTTTAAATAGGAAATGGATAAAATGACTCCTCACATGCACCAACACCGTAGTCTCTCAAATAGACCATATGGCAATAGGGAATTTTAATTGTCCTAGAGACTGGCTTACAAGACCAAGTAATGCATGTATAGATAAACATTTATTTGTTATTAATCGTATCATATGTTTGTATTAATATGCAGTAAGCCTTCAGATACACAAGTTTATGAGGAGAGTGAAGCTATTTGTATTTCTAGATAATTGTAAAGATCACCCTGAAGACAGAGGTTAGTGCCTACTAATATTTCACTGTCGCTGGCTTCTCTCCTCCTTCAGTCTCTGGACCAGGAGGTTACTCAGAATGTGAAAAGCTATGACAGAAAAAGTTTATCTATAATGGAGGTATTTTAACAGACCTTCTGCTCTTTTTAGAGGATTAAAAAATGAGATTTTACATTTGTATGTGCCTACAATTCTGACAAAGCATTGATAGGGACTTGGAGTCTGTGGCATTGTTCTTTATTTCCATAAATGTCTTCCTTTTGTGATTATGATGAAGGCTTTAGAACAAAGCCTTTGTAGGTAAATTTAAGCACCCTTTTTTTGGGATAGTGAGGTTTATACTTTATCCAAGTCCCAGCATTAAGCTCATTGCAAATGAGGGAAAAGAATGGATTACACATGAGCCTCCATCTCAATTATGTGGTAAAAATAGGCATTTTAATGCTGCTAAGTCAGCAAATGCTAATGATGACAGTAAATAACATTTTTTGGATAACAAGAAAAGTGCTTGAGAAAAAAGCTATTTTTATCTATGATTCAGTAATTAATTTTGAACAAGAGTATCCATGAAACTGTGACCTAAGTGTCATAAAGTAATAAATCCTCCATTTTACTGTTTTAGGAGAGACAGTTGACTAAAGAGCAGACGACATCACAGATACGTGTACAAAAGTGGGTTCAAGGACTTCTGGAGGCTCTGCCCAGTTCATCTTGTTTCTGTCTCTGGTTGATATAGGGTTTGACATGCAGAATGGGGTGTGAGCCACTGTGGAAAAGTTAAATTATATTTAGTATAGCCTATTAACAAAGGCAAATAAATATTTAATATATTTTCCAATGAGTTTCATTAAAAGATTTTGAACAAGACCTAATGATTGCTCATCAGCATTTTGGAAACTCATTTTCCTAAACTATTCTATTTCTCATGAAACAGTCCCCTCTCCTCCTCTCTCTGTGCTGCTCTCTCTCCCTTCTTCCCTCCCTTCCTCCCTTCTTTCCTCCCTCCTCTCGTGGAGACTTCCATATTTGTCTTTTACACCCTCCTTTCTCTCTCCCAAGCTCCAGACTCATTTCTATTCAAATATTTCACATGTCTCAAACTGAATTCACTTCCTTTTTTTTTACAAACCTGTCTCTGCACCTCTATTTTCCAGATTGGTGATAGGTAGGCTCACCCTACATCCTAGTTTTCCCAGAACAATAACTGTTTACACCCAGTGGCCTGACATAATTATTATTAGTGCCCCTTTCACTTTCACAATTGTCCTTGTTTGGATAACAAGTGATATGGTCATCAGAGCAATCTGTCTGATGAAGGTCTGTCCTTTTAAGAACTGGTACATAAGCCCATATGTTAAAGGACCTTGGGTTAAATGAAAGCCCACAGGCCACAGGATTGCTCTGGGCCACCTCCATATATGTCCATGTATCTTACTCTGGCTCTTTTTACTCTGAATGTACTCTCTCCTCCCTTCCCAGACCCCTTCCCAATATACTGGCCACTGTTACTACCATATCACCAGTTTTCTGTTTTGCTCCCTCTTCATCTCCAAAGTGGATATCCTGATATTTAGACTCTAGGCTCCCAGATGGGTAAGTCCCCTACAGGTCTGTGTGCCTCCTCCCTTCTGGCTTAATGAATTGAAGGATTAATGCAGGAGGCTTTGGCCTGACCCTGGGATCCTTCCTTTGTGAATTGTTCCCAAGGATAAACCCAACAGTAAGGACTAGAGTTTGCGTGTCTTAAGTAGCATATCACACACAACCCACCCAGTCTCCAAAGCTGGAAGACTCAGAGGATTCTTCTTTTTCTTTTTTAGCTCCTCAATCAACTTTTCTAAAATTAGGTTAATACCCACTTTATGGGGATGTTGTGAGGATCCCTGAGAGGAAGTACAGGAAAGTACTTAGCATAGTATTAACATTTGACTAAAGGAAGTAACGAAAATATAAATAATGTTATTGCCCAGCTGTGTGAAAGAGGCTAAACAAAGCCCTTTAATTTTATTTTAAAGTTCGCTATATTTAGAAGCAAATATTAATGATAGTGAGACTGCTGAACTGCTGGTAATTATCTGAAAAAAGAGTAGAAGATAGACTAGAAGACTGAACAATTGCATTTCAAAAGGGAATATTAACTTTGACAAAAAGCTGAGTCTCATGTAAAACTGAGTTTGGCTAAATCTTAGGTAAGACTGTGGAAGAGATTATCTGTGGTCTGTGGGCATCCCGAGGAGGAAGCAGTAGCTGTCAGGACTGGGTGGGGCGCCCAGGCCCCCTGCATAGCAGACCAGCCTCACTCAGCTCACAGGGTTAATATGCTGGGACATCAGGGAAACAGAACAGATAGAGTTGTATTAGGGCTTTGGCATGATATTTTACAGGGCTTTCCATGATATTTTTGTGGGAAAGAAAAAATTGCAAGGTTAATTAAATGGATTAGTATTTGATTATAATTTTCAAAAAATCGACAGATCACTGTCACTCTGAAGGGCTTAGTGGGGAATGCCATAGGGATCTGTCCTTTATTTTGTTTTTTATGGCATTTTATTAATGACTTGTATAATATATATATTTCATATATATTTGTACATATTATATGTATAACATATTTTATAAGTATATATTTCATATATATATAAATGGTATGTGTGTGTGTGTATATATATGAAAAACAGATAATGCTTATCAACCTGCAGCTGACACAAAGCTGGAAGATACAGTGAATGTATTCTCTGGCAAAAACAGGATCTCAAATACAAGCTCAGATGTTACCTCACTTGGGAAGATTTCTGTGGTAGCCCTCACCAAGCCTGTATTCAGCACCCTTCCTTTCTAAGGAGCCTTCGTGTATCCATCAGTCTTTTATTCTGCTTGCCTGCCTGCCTTGCAAATCTCTATGCACAGGCAATTGATCTTGTGTCTTCATTTTCCCAGCACCTAACACAGTGCTTATATGAATGTTTGCTCAGAGAACAGTGATGATGACCCACATTGAAAGGCTGAAGCTATCAAGCTGAAATTTAATAAGGATAAATACAAAGCCCTACCCTTAGCTCCCCCCTACCCCCCGCAAAAAAAAAAAATGAGCACAAGATAGTGAATAGGGAGCTTACTGATAGCATGCATGAAAAAGAAATAAGGTTGTTAGACAAGAATAAACTCATCTTCAAATGGTGTATTACTGCTTTATTCTTCCCTCTCCCAAATTCAGCTCGTGAAATCTTCGTCTGGTTGAATATAAGTATATGGCACCTGAAACAAAAGTTGTGAGAGACTCTCTCTGAAATGATTAGAACATACCTGTGGCATTATGTTAACATTCTGAATGGTACATCTTAAGTTTGAAATCTGTAAATAAGAACTGGTTCAAAGGAGAGCCACCAGGATTGTGAAGGGTCTGAAAATCTTACCATAGTTATTCATTTTTTTCATTCATTCATCACATGTATATTAGACATCTAGTATCTTTCAGGAAGTGTACTGGGTACCAAGTCTAGAGTAGAGGAGGAAAATCATCTTTAGAAGCAAAAGAAGGAAATTATATTTGTGAAAATAAAGACCACCCAAATGAGAACAACTGAAGTCTATTTATTCAGAGCTTGCTATCCCAAGGAAGTTATACCTCATCATTTGCTTTTGGCAGAGACTCATAGGCAGGCAAAGGAGTGGGACACCTTTATAATGAAAAAAAGGGGAAGGTTTCAGGTCTGCTGGGACTGGAAGCTGTTGGCATCAGGAAACTGGAGACAGAATAACTGGAAGCAGGGCATCCTGTGTGATTGGTTTGGGGAACAGAGTTGGCAAGCATATATGGCTTTCTCCAGTTGATCCTGAGTTGGAAGTGGGGGCAAAAATTAGAGAAGTTGGCAGTCAGTTCTGACCATTCTGAGATGATTGCTGCAGACTTTGTGGTTTGGCTTTCAGGACTGGCTGTTGCAGAAATTGTAGGTCAGTGTCTACTATCATATAGTCTGGCCATTGTCTGTGTATCCAGTCTGTAATATTGAACACTGACAAGAGAAAACTGGAGCTACACTGAAAACTGTATTCAGCATATTGATGACTGTGTTCAGCTACTTTAATGTCTACTGTGTTGAAAAGGCATTTGTTCTGAATAGACTTAATGGATCAAATTAGGACCAGTGGGTGGAACAGTTCTTCAGTTATAAAAAAAGAACTTTCTAAAACTCATTGCTATCTAGATACAGTCTCAGACAGTAGTTACATATTAAGGAAAGAATTCAGACCTAGGCTGAATGACCTCTTTATAGGAATATTGCAAAACAGTTCACAAACTTCGGCATTCATCAGAATCATTTGATGTCTTTATTATTGATGCAGAATCTTGAGCTCTGTCCTAGACCTGCTGAATCTGATCAGTGGCATATGATAGATGATTCCCTTAAGAAATATTTGCAGAAGGAATACAAACACTAGATGAGTAATTGGACTAGATGACTTGCAAGAGTCCTACTATCCTGAGAGTCTAATATTCTAACTTTTGCATAGCATAATCGTAACAAGGAAATAAACCATTCATTCATTTAACAATATTGATTGACTAGATTATGTTATGCCCACACTGTACTTTAAGCATGTGTGTGTATATGCATATATATGTATGTATATATATATGTGTGTGTGTGTGTATACACATATATACATACACACATATATACGTACACACATACACACATATATATACACACATATACGCATACACACATATATAATTTTTTTTTTGAGACAGGGTCTTGTTCTTTTACCCAGGCTGGAGTGCAGTGACATGATCACAGCACATTGCAGCCTAGAACTCCTGGGCTCAAGCTATCCTCCCACCTCAGCCTTCTGAGTAGCTAGGACTACCAGCTACTACTACGTGACTATCAGCTACTACTACTACTATGTGACACGGCATCTGGCTAACTTTTATTATTATTATTATTCTTTGTAGAGACAGGATATTGTTATGCCACCCAGGTTAGTCTCAAACTCCTGGCCTCAAGCAATCCTCCCACCTTAGCCTCCCAAAGTGCTGGGATTAAAGGCATAAGCCTATATTTTAAATTTCATTAGTATGCTGCATTCTCACATGCCAAGGACAGCAATGAAAAGAATTCTTTTATTCATTTTTCAAAGATTTATTGAGCATCTACTATATGCTGGGACACTATGCTAGCCTCTGGTAAAATGATGATGAATAAAGTTGATAAACTTCTTTTTTTTTCTAAAGCTTACACTGATATAGTCCTTTTTTTCAGAGCAGAAAAAATAGACAGAATATATTTGCAGCAAAGGATGATTACGTGTTATTATGAAAATGGTGTGAAAACACCAGGCCATAGTTTTGTTCTTTCTTCCTACATCATGACTCTGATTAAAATTCAATCAAGTTATTTATAGAGGAATTAGTATACTTCTTTCCTCAGATTTGTTTTAGGTTTTAAGTAAAAATGGAGAGCCTTTGGGCTTTAGTCCAGGAATGCTAACAGAAGACTTCAGAATAGCACTTTGTACCTAAAACCTCTCTGATGTCAAAACTGGTGAATGACCAGAGGCTGGGAAGGGTAGTGGGGAGGAGGGGATAAAGTGAGGATGGTTAGTAAGTATGAAAATACAGTGGGATAGAATGAATAAAATCTGGTGTTTGGTAGCATAGTAGGGTGACCATAGTTAACAATAATTTATTATATATTTTTAAATAACTATTATAAAAGAGTAGAATTGGAATGTTCCTAACACAAAGAGATGATAAATGCTTAAAGTGATAGATATCCCAATTACCCTGATTTGATCATTACACATAGTATGCTGTATCAAATGATCACATGTACCCCATATATATATATACAATCATTATGTAGCCATAATAACAAAAATGTTTAAAAAAAGAATTTTTAAAAAATACTAGGGAATGTACTATTGCGTAAACCAAAGCGACATCCCTTGTTCAGGTTGACTCTGGGTATTTTAGAAAGTGATTCTGGAAATCCTGAATTCTTTCTTTCAATGGAGCGAATTTGTACTGTATTTTCAAGCACATTCTTATTCAAAACACCATGTCTTTTGCTGCACAGTATATAGGAAGGCACATAAAATAGGAGGCAGCTGCCTAGGATCTAGTTCTGGCTCTTCTGTTAATTAGCTGTGTGACTTTGGGCCTCTCTGGGCCTCAGTTTTTTCAAAATGCTAAATGATCCTTAATTAGCCCTAAAATTCCGATTTGGTTAAACTAAATGGAGGAAATGTTATCATTTTGCACTTGCCTTTTCCTCTCGCCCTCTTCTCAGCTACACAAATGTATCAGAAGCCTCTTCACCACTATTGAAATGGATTGTGAAACAATTTGCTTTTCTAATCTTGGCATTTGTATGTTATTTAGGCTGAAGTCTGAGGCTTTAATGTCTACCTGCTTCCTCAGTCTGAATGACCGAACTTAAGACAGCTTGCTGTGGAATAATTCAGTTTCTTTGAAAGAGAACCCTGTACTGGGAGCACCTAGAAATCTGTCTTTTAACCAGCTTTCAGTCTCTGTAATCCTAGCTGTAACCAAGTGCCCTGTTTCAAACTCAGTAGACCCTCCTAGCCCTAAGATATCGCCACCTATGTGACTAAGAGTATCCCCACTGTCTAAAGACTTACACTGCTCTGCCCAAACTTGCCTGATCAAATTCCTTCCAAAGAGATACCAGCCAGATCCTGCCAAATTCCTCTCCTTGAGGAGCAGCACTGTAGCCCAGTTGGTACTCTTGAATCTGGTCCTACCTAGCCCAGGCTTACTCTTCTGTTCCAGAACAGTATGACTGATGTCCCAGTTTGCCTCTGTCAAACCTTCTGAAGTTACGATAGACATAGGTATGTGTGTATCTACATGAAAGAGCATTGATCCTTAAGCTAAGTCCTACCGTTTTTCATAATTAGCATATTCCCTAGAATTAGCCCACTCTAAAAAAATGTTATTTTAAAAAATTAAATATACATACACTGTTAGCTCTGAAATTAGCTTTCTTAATTTTAAAAAATTAACCTCTAGGTTTTGAACTTCTTCCTATTTAAATAATTGAACAACTTGAGAAATAATGATCAAGCTTTGTAGAGCAGTATAATAATTTTTCTTGCCCTCACATTTCACTCATTTGAAATGTATTTTATTTTCCTACAATTGCCAGAACTTCTCCTTGTGAGGCTGAGCTTCAGGAATTAATGGAACAAATTGACATCATGGTAAGCAACAAAAAATTGGATTGGGAAAGAAAGATGCGGGCTTTGGAGACACGATTAGATCTTCGGGATCAAGAGTTGGCAAATGCACAAACTTGTTTGGATCAGAAAGGTCAAGAGGTACAGAATACATGTGTTAATAAATTGTCAATTCACCAGACTCTTATAAATAGTATTTCTTCTGTCAGAATATGGTTTTTATTAGATACTTTTTAACGGGCATCAGCAACAGCATTAATTGCTTGAAATTCAGTCAGCTGATAGTATGCTAAAGGTATTCTATCAAATAAATAACAATCTATGGATAAGCCTAAATATTCGTTGATGAGAACAGACATATTGTGTCTCTCAGTTCTATACCTGTAATGACACAGATGTGTAAACAGGTGCCTTGTCTGCTTTTTAAGCAAATTATGTACACCAAATCCTTAAAAATTGCTCTTAGTCATTTTTCTTTTTAATTTAGTTAGTTCTTGTAAAAATGTGACAATTATTCCATAACACGGTGAAAGCAGAGATCCTCTTGAAAGCACTGGAGCAAAAAAAAAGAAAAAGTAGAGGTTTTGCCTGAGATGGCTTAGCCTCCCAAAAAGATAATGCTAAACCTTCATTTACAATGTGATGGTGATAAGGATCTTTTGTTAAACATCCATACTGTCTTAATGTGGACTTTGTTGAATAGTGCTAGCAATGTTTGGTTTCTATGAATTTAATTTTTAATAGCTATTTTAGGAACTGCAGTTCAAATATTTATTCTTGGTTTGGTACAGCAGTTTTGTTTGAATTTTGCTTCTCTTTTGTACATTTTCTGATTTCATCAGGCAAAATTTAGGAAAAGCAAAATTAAATTTTATTTTTCATGCAGGTGGGGTTACTTCGACAGAAGTTGGACAGTCTGGAAAAATGCAATATAGCAATGACTCAGAATTATGAAGGACAGCTACAAACCCTAAAAGCTCAAGTAAGAAAACTTATTACAATTTAATAGCACACATTTTGATATGTTTTGACCCATAAAATTGTGTTAATTTTATTAAAACCAATTGTTTTTAATGTAAGCAAATGTTCTTAAATTTTAATTTTATGTTGGGACCTTTCATTGTTTCATATTGTCTCTTCTACTAGATTGTCAGCTCTGTATACCTTCTGTACCTCTTTAACTGCTCAGCACAGTACTAGATGCATAGCTTTCTATTTCTCAAGAGACTTTTGATTAATTAGATGATAACAATTAGCTATGTGAGCAACAACAAAAAACAAAATTATCTTTTGTGGCTATTACTACCTAATAAAGATATCCTTTATTCTATGGAAATGTAAAATGTAGAAGTTTAGGTGGGGTGCAGTGGCTCACACCTGTAATCCTAGCACTCTGGGAGGCCAAGGCAGTGGCAGCAGGATCGCTTGAGGTCAGGAGTTCAAGACTAGCCTGAGCAAAAGCAAGACCCTGTTTCTACAAAAAAGTAGAAAAATTAGCCAGCTACTCAGAAGGCTGAGGAAGGAGGATCACTTGATCCCAGGAGTTTGAGGTTGCTGTGAACTATGATGATGCCACTGCACTCTAGCAGGAGCAGCAAAGCAAGACTCTGTCTCAAAAATAAAAATAAGATAAAATAAAAACTTTGATGTTATAAAATAAATAACTGAAAGAATAAAACTGGTCTTCAATATTAAATACTTTGTTACTGGTAGGGTTGTTTCTTAAATGACAGCACTTTAAAATAATAAAAAATAACAAGTATTGGTGAGGATATAGAGAAATTGGAATCTTATGCATTGTGAGTGGGAACAGAAAATGGTGTAGCCATTTTGGAAAACAGTTTGGCTATTCCTCAAAAAGTTCAACTTACAGTTACCATGTGACCTAGCAGTTCCCCTCCTAGATATATACATAAGACAAATGAAAAAATATATCTGCAAAAACTTTTATACAAGTGTTAACAGCAGCATTACTCATATTATCCCAAAGTGGAAACAACCCAAATATCCATCAGTTGATGAATGGATAAACAAAATGCAGTATAGTCATGCCATGGAGTATTATTCAGGTGAATTTTAGAGTAGGTGAATTATATCTCAATAAAAAAAATATATGAGGAAAAAAAGCAGAAGTGGCTACTTTAATATCAGAAAAAGTAGACACACTTGTTCATAGCTTCTTTTGTAATCACCAAAAACTAGAAACAATCAAAATATCTCAATGTGTGAATGGTTAAACAAACTATGGTACGTTCATACTGTAGAATACCACCCAGCACTAAAAACCAGTCAACTATTGATTCACACATGGATCTTAAGGACATTGAGCTGAGTGAAAAAATCAATCTCAAAAGGTCATATACTGTATGATTCCATTTTATGATATTCTCAAAATGACAGAATTATAGAGATGGAAAGCAAACTAGTAGTTACCAGAGGGTAGGGGTAAGATGATGAAGGGACTGAGTGTGACTTTAAAAGGAGAGCACAAGGGAGATCTTTGTGGTGATGGAATAGTTCTGTATCTTGATTGTGTCTGTGGTCACACAAATCTACACATGTGACAGAATGGCATAGAACTATATGCATGTATTGATCCAATTTCAATTTCCTGGGTTTGATGTACTCAATAAGATGTAAATACTGGGGAAACTGGGTGAAGAGGACCTGGGACCTCTCTGTAGTAACTTCACAACTTTCCTGTGAATTTACAATTATTTCAAAGCAAAAAAGTATAAACAAAAAAAGTTTAAAAATAGGCCAGGCATGGTGGCTCACGCTTGTAATCCTAGCATTCTGGGAGGCCGAGGCGGGTGGATTGTTTGAGCTCAGGAGTTCGAGACCAGCCTGAGCAAGAGCGAGACCCCGTCTCTACTATAAATAGAAAGAAATTAGCCAAACAACTAAAAATAGAAAAAATTAACCGGCATGGTGGCACATGCCTGTAGTCCCAGCTACTGGGGAGGCTGAGGCAGGAGGATCACTTGAACCCAGGAGTTTGAGGTTGCTGTGAGCTAGGCTGACATCACGGCACTCTAGCCTGGCAACAGAGTGAGACTCTGCCTCAAAAAAAAAAAAAAAATCGATACATGACTATAAAAACTTCCTCACAGATGTTGATACACTAAGCTGTTTTTAATCAATTTTCTGAAGATAGAACATGAAACGGAAAAAAAAATACAAAGTTACAAAAAGAATTATCAATAAGGAAAAAATTAAATCAATTTTGATATTTAAATTTATTTAAACTTATATCCACATGAATAAGTGGTTTGTGTTGTTTGTTACTTTGAAATTAAGTATGTATTGTATTTTCTTAAATAAGTATAAACTGGTTATTTCATAGATCAAGTTACTGAAATTAAAATTGTCAACACAAGATGGCACTAAATAAAAGTAAGAAAAAAAACTTGGATTTTTTTTTTTTTTTTTAAATTATGAGTTTCACTACAGATGGTTAAAACAAAACTGAACAAACCATTTATCAAGTGAATCATTGTTTAACTGTGCATTTAATGAAGTCTTGAGTTTACATGAAAGCTGAATTGTGTTCAGCTTCAATAATTTAGCTTTAATAACTGGTTCTGTCTTCACTAATTGGAACATTTAAGCTTTGCTGCACTTTCTAATCATGATTTAAATTTTCAAAGAGGTACACAAGAAAAGAAGTACGGAGAAATCAAGTTAGAAATAACTGGTAATAGTAAAATGTTAGCATTTTCTATTGTTTACAGTTTTCCAAACTAACAAATAGCTTTGAAAAACTGAGGTTACACCAGATGAAACAAAACAAAGTTCGACGAAAAGATTTACCGTACCTCAAAGAAGAAATACCCTTTGAACTGAGCAATTTGAACCAGAAATTGGAGGTGAGATATATTTTCTTTGTTTCTTCATGTGTATTAAAGATTGATTTCCATCATTGTTGTGGGCTGTTTGTCTCTAGTGTACATATAATGGCATGTACAGCTGTGATAATAAACACTATTACAAATCAGCTTCTCATTGAATATATTTTCTTGGTGCACCTTCCCTTCAGGCACTTAGTGAATTAAAGTATCACTTTAATACTTTGATTTATACATCTTTTCAATATATCAGTATTTTGGGAGAGCCAAAAAAAAAAAAAAGAAGAAGAAGAAACCCAAAAAAGTTAAAAGAAAACTGCAGCTGTTGAGTGAAATTGAAGGACACCCATGGGGTCAGTTAAAGCGAATATCTAATAAATCTTTTAATGGCCATTTAGCTATTAAGTACTTAAATCCCAATGAAGCCTCATAGCACTTTTCAGAACGGGGCTTAAAGTTTCAGGGTTTTTTCTTTAAAGGCATAGTGACACTCTAATTAAGTTGTCCTTTATCACCCAGAACTTCTAAAATCTCAGTCTCTAAAAAGGTTCACTGTGTCATGAATGCACTTAGCCTTATCCTCTTAATTTTCCAATCTTGGAAAAAACAAGCCAGCTATTTTTCTTCCCTATGCTTTTGAGCATTCAACCTATAAGTCATGTAACAGCAGAAAGATTCTGCAGTAAATTCCTATTATCTAACCCCAGCTGGGTTCCCAGTACTGCTCAGTTATTATTTTTTAACTGACCCAAAGTTGACTTTTATGTTATCCCACTTAATTTCTATTCATTCTTCTCAAACTCTAAATCCCAGAGTCCCCCACCCCCGCCAATGATTTCAGTTTCTTCTATTCATTGATAGGTAATGGTCCTGCACCTCCCAGTCATCCAGGATAGACACCTCTTTGGTTCCTTTCTCTCACTTTTGCAGCCCAGGTCTGCCCCTTCACCTTGTCCAACGCCTCTCATCTCCTTCTATCTAGTTGCCGTTGCCCTTTTTTTATATGTCATCATCTTACTCTTCAATTAGCAGTCTTTCGGCTTTAAAATATCTTTAAGAGCAGGGAAAAAATAAAGCCTGAGGTCACAGTCCTTAAATGAGCTTGTTGTAAGAACTTTGTAGGAAGTCAGGTTGTATCTTTAAAAGTCCTACAAATTTTACATGCTACTGAATAACATACAGTTTTTTAAATACAAACTTAACTATTGTTAAGTTGGCCCTCTAGGAAAAGGCACTGTATAGTACTCTCTGGCTCTTGCAATGGTATAACCAGACTGGCTTCAGAAATATCCTGGTCTCACAGAAGATGCCCAAAGCTGTGCACTGTAATATACATATATGCTTTCACTGAAAATGCAGAGGTCGAGTCATGATTATCCATTTGACTGGCTTTTCATGGGAGAACCACATTCATATAAATTGTTCAAACAAACAAACAAAAAAAGCCTTATGTTAATATTAAGTACTTTGTATGTGCACATTTTACATTTAGAGAACTAAATATTTACATGAAATACATCTCATGAAATTATAGTGGAAATAAGTAGCAAATATGTTTTGATATGTTTGTACTTACACAAAAGTTTTTAAGCAAACTATGTAGATATAGTTTAACTTATATATAATTATGAAAATATTTTAAGTACCTAGTTTTACTTTTAACCATCTAAAAAATTAATGTGTAAGAGACAGACTTGTCCAGTTTTAGTCTGCATGTAAACATGTTTTTCATTTGGAGCAAACATTTATACACTGGTATAGTAATGGAGTGGAGAGCAGCAGGTGGTAGTGGGAGAACATGGTGGCTTATAACTCAAACAGGCCTTGACGATTTACTTACTTGCCCTGTGACCTTTAGGCAAGTTGTTAGCCTCACAGAGATTCCATTTTTTAATCAGCAAATAGGGTTAAAAATACCTTATAGGTGACACTGTGGTTTTGGAAAAAAAAAAAAAAATATATATATATATATATATGTATGTGTGTGTGTGTGTGTGTATGAGCTACACATTGAAACATTGAGGGTTTAGGGATGAAAATACATGAGCTCTGGAAGTTGCCTTAAAATACTCCAACAAAAAAGGGTAGAGGAATAGGAGAAGTAAAGATGGACTAAGTCGATGGTAGTTGAATGGGGTGAAGTTGAACAGGGTTAGTTTTATTCTCTACTTTTATTTCAGTATGGAAATCTTCATAATAAAAAGTTAAACCATCTTATAGGTGGAGGTCCTTGACATATAGTAATCATTAAGGACCATCTCCCAATATTTAGTGGATGGCTTTTAAAAAATCTAATAAGTAGCTATCACTAGAAACTCTAATTTTAATGACCCTAACCACTCTCAAGCTTTAAGACACAGAAAAGCTTTTCCAGCCTTGGAGACCTTACTATGGAAATCTAGGCAAACCTACAGACTCTCTGAAACCTAAGCTGAAATCTCCAGTCCCTAAAAAAACCCTAATGAAGCTCTCTTTGTCTCTGTGTGGTTCCATACTACTGCATATATTGTACTGACTTGCTAGTCTTGAAACTGATACATCTGTAAGACCAAGGAAATCAGGATTATTATAAGCACCTGCTGATACATTGCACACATTTCTAGCTGTTTTTGGCCTCATTTCTGCCTATTGTAGCATTGGTAAGCAGTTGAGATTAAAAATGTTTCTGCCTCTAAAGCATGCTGGGAAATATTTATTTTCAAGATTATTTGAGGTTATTGGGTAGGTGATGCTAAAATATTTGTATTATCTAAAAGATGTGAACTACTTAAGTCAACTTTGCCCAAATTTTGACTTTTAACTCCAAAGACTCCTTTCTAAATTAAAAGTAAACAGATTTTTTTTGCCTAGTTTGCACTGATTTTAAAATGTTACCTATTTTCTACTAGAGCTTAGTTTTGTAAATGTGTC
>VSMD01133739.1:0-42397 GCA_008750895.1 Mirza zaza | reverse complement strand
CTTGCAGATTTCAAAATATGTACATTTGAGCAAAACATCAACAGCCACAAAAACTCTTAGGAGATAGAAATGAAAAAGTGAATTCAAATCTCAAGGCTCGTGCCTCTTTTGGTAATATGCTACCTGACACTGGGCATTAATATTTCAGATTCCAGAGACGAAGTTGTGTGTCAAGCAGCAAGAGAGCAACGAGGCATCTACTAGCTGTGTGCTTGGAGGAAGGGCGTACTAGGAAAAAGGGAAGGAAGAGACTGCCCAAAGGCAAGCTCAAAATTTAATTGGCACTAAAAGAAAATAAAGAACACATGTAGGTCAAATCAGACTTTAGAAGAAATTAACAGAGATAAATGTAAAGGAAATTTTAAGTATCGTCATTAAAAATAACCTGCAAACAGCATGCTTCTCTGAGAGAAGATACTTACATGTTTCAACAATAATGTTGTGACTTATTACTTTTAAAATTAACATAAGACCAACTTCAGTTCTAACAAAGTAAAGGAACAACAAAAACACACAAAGAACAAATATTCAGCATAAGAATTAGAATAAATTTAGAGATACTGAAATCTGAGTATTCTATTTAATGTTACAGTTTCTGCATGTCCTATCCCTGTATCTAAATATAATTAAAACTTGGTCTAATGCTGTCCCCAGATTAACAAAAAGAATGTGGGTTCATCTGCCTAACCGAGACACTGAATGCCATTTTGCCCAATTCAGATGCAGTCTGTGTTTTTGTAGGGCAAGTCTGGGCTGAATCTGGGCCAGTGAGAAAAAATATTGTCCCTTTTATTCAGTTTTTTGTTTTGTTTTCCTTAATTATAACAGTGGACTTTGTGTTCTGCCTCATATTCTCTGGAACTGGTATAGTGTAGAATACGACAGTTTTTCAAATGCTTTTTAAAATTGTGGTAAAATATGCATAACATGAAATTTACCATTTTAGCTATTTTTAGGCATATAGTTCTTTAATATTAGTATATTCACATTGTTGTACAACTATCACCACCACTCATCTCAAGAACTTTTTCACCTTCCCAAACTAAAACTCTGCACCCTTTAAACCATAATTCCCCATGTCCCTCTCTCAACAGTCTCACTTTCTACTTTCTGTATCTTTGCATTTGACTACTCTAAGAACCTCTTGTAAGTGGAATTATACAGTATTTGTCCTCTGTGACTGGTTTATTTCAGTTAGCACAATGTCCTCATGGTTTATCCATGTTGTAGCATGTGTCAGGACTTCCTTCCCTTTAAACACTGAATAATATCCCATTGTATGCATATTTCACATTTTATTTATCAATTCATTCACCGGGAAGTATTTGGATTGTCAAAAATATTTTTTGAATGAATGGATGGAAGGATAAATCAGGAAATTAATACACAAGTGGATGAATGAAGTGGAAAGACCTACAGTTTGGAGGAAAGCAAAACTGGGTCAAAGCCTAGTCTAGCAGTACCAGCTCTGTGAACTTGGGCAAAGGACTGCATCTCCCTGAATCTTATTTCCTCTCTGTAAGAACAAGAGGGGATTAAATTAGAATGCTAACCAGCCTAGAGTTAGTCACCCTCCCTCTGCTGAGGGCCAGGGTGAGCAAGGGGGGACATTTTCCCTCAGAAACTACCATAATTATCAGAGTACACTCTGCCCCTTTCCAACCTCTATCACCCACCCAAAGAAGAAAAGTAACCCTGGGTATAATTTGCATAAAAATAAAATTTCACTCATCAAAACCAGGCAGACCAGGATTTATTTGTTATTTAACAATGCAGAGTTTACAGAAGGATGAGCTCAGGTGAATATACCCCAAATTCCTGAACTTATATTTCCACGGAAATCCTTGCAACTGTGGAACCTTCTGTCTTAGTCTAAAAAAAGTCAAAGAAGTCATTGAAAGTGGACATGGCAAAACTACCATGCCCACAGAATTTTCTAAGACCACCCTGTATGCTTAGTTAGGGTGAACATTTGTCTAGAACTTGAGGGTGCTGTGTGCCCAGGAAGATGTTCTCTTTGAAGCCTAAATCTCTGTCTATTTGTATAACTGCAGGCAATTATTCTCTTTCTTTCTCAGCCCCCAAGAGCACTCCACCCAATGTATGCTCTTGCTTTTCCTGCGACTCAAGATGGCGTCTCTCTTCCAAGTGGGGTGGACAAGTCAAGCGCTTTGGGTTCCATTTCCAGTCAGGCTGAGCACCTCTAGGAAAGGCAAAAGGGCCAGCTTCCTCAGTTTCCAAATATGTCAAACAAAGTACTGGCCTTTTGTGCAACAAGTGCCCCACTGTAAGCAGATGAAAGATGCACTGAGAGCGGCCATATTTCTTTTTATTATTACTTTGTCATCGGTGATCACCAAAGCCCTCAAGTGTTTGATGTGGTTGCCTAGAAGCAGCAGTTCTCAGTCTTTGCTTGAAAGGGGTCGACAGTATGTAAGTAGTTAACCCTTGCCCTACTGAGCAGCCCGATGTGATCACACACATATAAACATTTTCTCCGTGCTGGTGAGCAAAGAGGAGCAGCTATTTTTGCTCCGGGTGCTGTGCATGAGGTCAGCTCCACCTAAAAATGAAAGCCTAACAGGTACAGTAGGTGAAATCCCATGGAGAGACTAAAACTGGAGCTGCAGAGCTGATCTCGGTTCACAGAACCACTAGGCACAGTTTTAAAAACAGACCCCATCTCTTGAAAGGCCGGTTAATGGTGCCCTCTTGTAAATTACCACTCATTTGGGTGGTGACCAAACCCATCAGAATCATTTTGATCCCTTTACACGCAGGAAGTAGATTACTTGAATTTCAGCATCATATATTCTTGCTGCATGCGTACTTTGATTTTCTTCAGGACATTTGTCCAGCTGCCACTAAGGCCAAAGAGTTCACAGGCTCATCTTTTTATTTATTTTTTTAATCCAGATGAAAATCACCAATTACCCCTGCCCCATCCCTATACCCATACTAGATTCTTATATTTACCTCCCCTCTGTTAGCTGGCACTCGCCAAGTGGATAATAAATTTTACTTTACTTAAATAAAGAGGGACTGGGAGCTATAAAGGAGCTATGAAGAATGAACAACCCAGAGAATGAATTTGCGATGCTCAAAGCAGATGATGACGTGAGCTTTATAGATTTGAGGGTGGAATATGTATATACCTACGTATTTTTTCCTTTTAAATTTTGCAGGCTAATGTTAAAAAAATGAACTATTCAGGGTTTTTTTTGGGGGGTGGCTGATTTTCAGAAAAAGGGTTTATAATTCAGTAATTGGAGAAATAAAAGATGCCTTTCCAACCCGGCATTAAAAATCTCTAATAAAATAGGGAAAATGAAGGTCTAAGATGACAGTCTTTATCAAAGTGTTTATAGAGACATTATACGTTCCCGTAATTGTTTAGGCCAGTGAATTAATGAATCCTCGCTGTAAGTCTCCATTTGAAATGATTTCGACGGTGTCTGCTGCTCGGCTGCTTTGGAAAAGCCTGTTGTCTGCAGCTCAGGAGAAGGGCCTTGAACCCTGCCATTCAATCCCTTTCAGCCCATCAGCTGAGTCTAATTGCCAGAAAGCACAGGAGACCCCTGAGCCTGATTGTTCCTCGACCTCCTTTGAGGTTTGGAGGCATGAAAAGCAAAAGGGAAAAAAAAGCTCCCTTTTGATCTCTGTTTCTTTCTCTCTCCCTCTCCCTCTCTCTTCCTTTTTTTGTCTGCCCACTCCTACTCTAAGAATGACACGTTTCTTTATAAGGCTTCTTCTCCTTCTTATAAGGACAATAATTAATAAGGCCTTTATAAAATGAGGCTTGAATTGGTGTCACCTCAGGGGTGGTCTGGGGCTCTGAAGTGAAACCTCGGTGGGCCCCGGCCTTGTCTGGCCTCTGCACAGGTCAGGTTTAAATACCCTGACCCCAATTTCCAGTCTCTTTCCCTAATGAGGCGATTCGCACAAGGATACAAAATTATACGAGGAGGGAAAAAAGACAAAAGAGGCAAGGTGTAGTTGACACCACACTAGCCACATTTATTATCATCTTTGTGCGTGTGACATCACAGCTGTAGATGTCCTTACAGCAAAGTGCTTGCCTCGGTTCCTATGGTGAGCTTTACGGAATGACTTCACAGACCCCAGCGCGCCGCCTGCCACTTGACAAGCTCAGAAAGGAGTGGCCCTAGAGCAGCTAGTGACCAGTTGCCGGTTCCTCCTCCAGCTACATGAGTATTACCAGAGGGCCTTTCTGAATTTCTGCACCACCGGTTTCTGTCAATCGCTCAGATAAAACGGCATTATTTGTATCCATATAATTTTACAGGACTTATCATGTTGACATCAAGAGTTTAAAACGTTCTGCTGTGCGTGTTATCTGTCCTGAATCTGGCTAAAAGCAGGCTGGCTTGAATGGAACAGGATGAGAATACAGCCTCTTGCCGAAAGGTCTAAGAGGCTTTTAAAATAACCAGGTAACCTTAGTAAATTCTATGAGTGCTTTGTACCAAAGTTACTAAATAGTATAGGGTAGACGACCCGTATGAACTCTGTCTTTTTGGTTCATAACATTATTTTTTCACTAAAAAAACGATGTGATTTGAAAGAAAGAAAGATAGTAAATTGGAAGTTGTAATAGGAAATAAAGAAGTGTCTCTTTTTTCTTTACAATATGACTTCTTATTGCATTTGATACATTTCAATCAATTTGAGGAGGGTTTTCTGTTCTGAAAAAAATAATAATAAATAAAAAAGAGCAACCCACATTAAGAGAATCTGATGGAAAATGTACAGCCACACTTGAAATGCAAAAACAGTACCGAGTCCACAAAAAATATTGCAAAATAAATATTGTAAATCCAGTTATACAAACTGAAATGAAATGGGATGTTTTCATTTTAAAATAATGCATGTAAGTTTTTGTTGTTGTTGTTGTTGTTAAATGGGTAGATCACTTTAATTTTTGCTCATAAAAGATGGTATCAGATACCAGGAAAATAATCACCATCCCAAAAGAATCACTGCACATTGACTTTATATAAACACGGGTAATTAAATAAGACCACTGTCTCTGAATAATAAAGAAAAGAAAATGTATCATAATAGTAGATTTTATTATGACATGACTGATCCTTAATAGCCTTTATCTAATAGGAAATGCAGGCTATCAGTCTACTCTGGTTAAATTGCTTTCATCTCAGAATTTTGTTCACTGTGTCATAATGGTCCAGGAATCGTATTGAGGTTCAGGCAAAGAGAAATGTCAGTGAACTTGAGAAAAGTCCTTTGAGAAAAAGGAATATAAAATGGCAAAAGAGACAGATAAAAAAGAGAGGCAGAGGTCTGCATCCCAGGCACATAGAGGAGCAAAGCTCTTGGCCCCCTGGTGAGTAGGTGGGATCACGTGAGAGGTTCTGGCCAATGAGCTCTGACTGGAGTGATGTGTGTCACTTCTAGATCAAGCACATCACTGCCAGGGCAAGACCCTTGGGATCTCTTTCCCTCTGGTGGGATGACTGACCATGTTTAAGGTGGTAATGTTCAGTCAGCCTGGGTCTCTCTAGGGCATCCGTGGCACACCATAAGGAGCTTGGGCAAGGAATACACTTAAGTTGTTTCAAGCCACTGAGATTTTTGGACTGTTTGTTATGGCAGCATGACTATATATCCTGACTGATAAATAACAAAACCCTCACACAACTGAGCTGAGACAAAGCACGTTGCCTTATCTTGGGGTGGGGGGGCCAAAAAAGACATAAATGATACATTATAGAGGTAACCTTTCCTTGCAGTTTGACACTGTTGATTACCATTATAAGCTATTTAAGCATATAGGAAGACCAAGAGACGTCAACTAATCATTATACAATTCATCCATGTAACAAAAAAAACACTTGTACCCCTAAATCTATTGAAATAAATAAAATAAAATAAATCAACTAAGCAAGTTTCTCTTAAGCCATATGTAAGCTACAGCTGTGGTCCCCAAATCCCAGGCTGCATGCATCAGCACCAGTCCATGGCCTGTTAGTGACCAGGCCACAGAGCTTTGCCGCCCCTCCCTCGAAATGCAGATTCTTATTCAGCAGGTCTAAGGTGAGGCACACAGCTCTGCATTTCCAGCCTGTTCCTGGGTGCTGGTGATACCACTTGTACCCAGACCGCACTTTGAGCAGTAGAGTTTGAGGCAAGTTTCTCAAGGCTTATGAGCTTCATTTGTCAAATCAGTAAATGGGTTTAGTAACACTCACCTTATAAGGTTTGGGGGAATATCAGTACAAATGAAAATGTGATTCATTTATAAATGGGTATTAAGCAAGTAAAACATAAAATCCATGACTATTGGACATAGGAGTACTTTCACTATGATAATCTAGCAAAGAACTGTGTAAAAAAATTTTGAACACTAGGAGCTTTTAAGTGATTAGTGTTTACCACCAAAGACAGAGCTATCAGCATGTCCCTTTAAGCCCTCTCTTCACATAAGAGTAACAGGGAAAGAACAAGACATTCAAGGAAAAATGAGGCCCTTATCTCTCCAGCACTCAGAGGGGAGTCTAGCTTTCCTTACCAGCCAATGTCTCAAAGGCCAATGACAGTAGAAATGACCAGCTACCTCTGTCGATGATCTGTGAAAACTGAATTCAAACCCATGTTCAAGAGACTGAGAATCCTACATGTGAGTATCAATGCTGGGTCAAGAAAATGGGCAACCTAGAGTTTATCACTGGAAACAAGACCCAGTTTGGGACAGAAAAGCAGGTCAAGAAATTGACAGGTCGAATGCTTGTTGAAATGCACCCCCATAATCCTTTGCCTGAAGCTCTCAGAGCCAGACGTGTTTAGGAGTTCAGAGTTCTCAGATTTTAGAAAGGTGCAGTATCTCACAGCCCCAGTGTGGTCTAGGGCAGCCACTACTTCCCCACCATTATTTGGTATAATGTTTCTGACTGAGCTATGCAGATATTCACACTAAGTAGGATAGAGACTGCTGGCAGCTTTATGTCTATGTAGGTCAATGTCACCAGATAAATTATAGAGAAACAGAACTCTTGGTTTTGGAGCTTTCTGGATTTTGAAACTGCAAATGAGAGATTATAGATCTCTGTTAATTGAGGTGGGCTTGATGGCAATTGCCAGATTGAGATGAATACTATCATAGGGTCTGTTTGTTATTCCCCATTATTATCGCTCTCTGGGACCCATCCATCCTGTTAGTGCATTTCATGGAACAGTTTTGTCATTTTTCACCAAATCTTTTTATTGATGTTTAAGCCCTGATTTCGAAATCTCTGCATCCTGCTGAGACGTGATATCCAGAACTTAATCGAGAGATGCCACATGGTTAGGAAGTCACCACAGTGAATGAACCACACAGCAGTGGGAATGGCCCCTAAGTAGTCCTTGCAGAGCCTCTGAGAGCCTCACATTCCACTTGTAAACTCTCCCGTGCCCTTTCTATGAGAGAGGGTCCCACAAATGGCAACACCCTCCCCTCCCCTGCTATGGAGGATATATCTCCCAACCTACTGCTCAGACAAGGGTGGAGTTTCATTGTTATGCATGCATATGACTTTATTGAGACATATTGTATATCTCATATAACAGGGAGGGATATTTTTTCAAGAATTATTTACCTTCACTGCTACAAACTCATGTCTTAAACACACCATTTCAATTTCTTGTGCTTGAATGGGATCCACTAATCTTATCTGAAAATTCCAAAAACTCTTCTGATGCATTCTGTTTGTTAATTTAAAATAACATTTTTTAAATTTGCTGCATCATATATGCTATTTTACATTTCTGAGGACATTTAGTGGCACATGGCAGTTAAGATTGGGCTCTCCTCATTGCTCCGTGTGTGTGTGAGTGTGTGCACATCTTTAAAAGAAGATTTGTTTTTCATGCAAAAAGTCAGGGAAAGGATTCTGAAAAGAATATGTGCAAAAGATCAGAGAGGTGTGAAGAACTATTAAGATTTTAAACAAACTTCTCTTGCTTCTATGTAAATTAATTCCCTAATGTAAGGTTATAACTTTTATATATTTTTTAACAAAAAGAAATCTCCTTTGTGTCAAAGTACTAACTTTATAATTCTTTTTTCACCCTCACCAACTCCCAGCAACAGTGTCAAACTTAATTAACTTGTGGCTTAACCACATTTACAGTCTTCTGAGCCAGTTTCTATTAAGCAAGTGACTCAAAGCGAGGGTCAAGGCTATTTTTTCCTGCAAGTGAGTCACAAAAAGTACTTTTCTATGTAGGTGGACATAAAATCAGTGAAAATATGCAAAGTCACTGAGTTTGTAATGAATTCTCTTTTAAAAGAAAGGTTTTAAAATGAGTTTTCTTTTTATAACTTCCCAAATGAATATAAGGGAAATGGTGATATAGTCATAGATTGGAAGAAAGGCCAAAATTTTGGTGTTACTTTTTCCTCTGACTGTGCTTGTTAGCAACACAACAGAGATAATGCTGAACTCTATCTAGTTCATGATTCTAATCTACTTTTAAGTGCTTATATGGAGAGTGTACTTTGACGGAAAATGTTATCATTATTTTACTCAGGAGGAAATTTCATAAAAACAGTACATGTTTAATTGTGTAGAATTTGTTTTTGGTTAGGAAATTGATATGATGACACTTAAGGAAATATTCAAGGGGTATTGCAAATATATATATATATATATATATGTATAAGAATTTTCACTAGTTATCTTTGCAGTAATCAAACTGCTTATAGCAAAGAAAAATATTTCCACAACTTTATACGGCACATATTCAAAATTTTCATTACAGGTCAGAATAATGCTGTTGAATTTCTCTTCATGTGACCTTAATTATGGAAGAAGTTATATCTGAAACAGCCAAAGGTAAAAGCAGAAAAACATTTCCCCAATAAAATTACAGTAACGAAACATTTCATACCTTCTTTGGTTTTCTTCAATATAAACAAAAATGCATAAAATGCACAACTTAAAACATTCTGTGCTATTAGTACAACTGTTTTACCCAATGAAGTGATCGACTGAAATTCAGAATAAGCTGATTCTCTGGACTGCAAATAAGAATATCATATATGTGAGCATTTCACAATTGTTCTCAGGACATAGAAACTGTATGTTAAAGAGAGATGTTTGGTGGAAAGGGGCTTATGATCTGCGTATGAGCAATGGTTCATTTTGAGAGTATGAATCTGGAATCCCACATGTTTACCCCTAGAGTATACACAAGGCCTGAGAATCAGGGAAATCGCAGTACCGTGTGCCTCCTTGTGAGGTCACCCACCACTAATGAGCACCGTAATGAGCACAGAGATTCTCACAGATTAGGCATCAGCCCGCTAATGCCTGCCCGCCAGGGTCTCCTCAAGGGAAGCTAGTTAGACTACAGCCTAATAAAGACATCTGTGCTTGTCTCCACTCACATGCAGCTCCCAAAGAAACAGTCATTTGGAAGGATTCTTTTTCACATGCCATAATGTTCATGCAGATGAAAAAAGTCCAAATGTTTGTAGGTTAAAATATGCGGGCATTATATTCTCTACGATGAGCCATTATTCCTTTGTTCACACAATTTTTCATTTAATACTCCCATGGACTCTCTTTATAAAATATGAAATGTATATTTCTGCCCACTAAATGGTATTTGAGCAGATAATAATGTTCCTAGCCTCTGATTATGCCCATAAATAGAAAACAAAATAGAACCTTGATGCCATTGAAATCTCTACCCTCCAAAATACTAGCTGTAGTGTCAAACTCACCTTTGGATCTTCAGGAAACTTTGCCTTAATCAATGTACAGAATCAAAGACCTAATGTCCCCTACTCTGACGTGCAGGAAAAGTCCAAGAATGCAATTTTAGTTCTAGTTAATAGGAGGAATATCTAGATATTTTCTCATAAAATATGTACTTGTAAAATATGTCATGGGTAAAAGTGCAAGGTTACATGCAAATACAGAGTTTATTCCAATAAAATTACATACTTATTTTATTGAGATTAATGCATTCCTTTTGCTTTCTTCTTTCAACCAAGGCCATCACTATACAAAATAAAAAAGTAGGTACACTTTAGTTGAAATTCAATGACCAGCCATCTAGTTGCACCTGAAATTATGCTCAGTGCAAGGAGCAGTGGCCAGGGAGGGCAAGTTCTATTTATTACAATGCAACAGCTCCCATCCTGCTGTCTGGGAGAAGTAGGAATGTAAACAAATAAATAAGAAATCAAGCAAAACAAGAGTCCCACTTTTTAAAGATTCATCTCAACAGAGTAATAAGTACAAAATAAATAATACGTCTGACTTCAAAACTCCATGATAGGTAATGTAAGCTTCTACTAAAGATTTCCTTGAGGGCATAGTGACATAAAAAGGACTGAATCAACTGCATGCAATGACACTTCCTAAAAACTTTCCTTACCTATCTCTTTCCCCAAAGTTTACACTCCATGTGAGTCTGCTTAAGTCTCACTGTCTCTTCAGAAATCTCATCCTCTTCCAGTTCTCAGTCATACTGCATCTCATCTCTTCTCCTTCCTGCCTCTTCCTTCTACTTTGTCCTTTTCTCTTCCCACTGTGCTTCCCACCTTTGTGTGGAGTGATTTTCCCTGCTCTCTTCTTCAGTCATACATCCTACCAGTGACCAGGATGAACTCTATAAAAGCCTAGCAGCAAAGCAGCTGGGGAAAGATTGTGAACTCTGCTAACGTCAGGCTTATTGAGATATTATTTACATAGAGTAAAAAATTAATCCTTTTGAGATGTAGAGTTTGATGAGTTTGGGTAAATACGGGTAGTCATGTAACCACCACCACCATCCTTACCCAGTAAACTTTACAGTAAACCCCCTCTTCCCAGCATCCCTGGAAACCACCCGTCTGATTTCTGTTTTGTCCTATTGAGAAGTCATCTCTATTAGTTTGCAGGCCTGCCATAAACAAAATATCACCAACTGGGTGCCTTAAAAAATAGAAATATATTGTCTCCCAGTTCTAGAAGCTGGCATTCTGAGATCAAGGTATCAGCAGGGTTAATTTTTACTGAGGGCTGTGAGGGAGGGATCTGTTCCAGGCCTCTCTCATTGGTACATCTGTAGGTAGTCTTCACCCTGCATCTCTTCACACTGTCTCCCCTATATGTGTGTATCTGTCCCCAAATTTCTGTTTTTCATAAGGTTACCTCTCCTATTGGATTAGGACCCATCCTAATAACCTCATTTTAATTTGATTGACTCTGTAAAAGATTCTATTTCCAAATATCACTTTCTGAGGTACTGGGGGTTAGGACTTCAACACATAAATTGGGGGGGACACAATTCGACCCCTATATCATGTAAATGAAATAATACAGTAAGGAGCCTTTTATTCCAGGCTTCTCTCAAGGAGGGTGATACTTTTGAGAATCACCTATTTTGATGCATATATCAGAGGTTTGTTCATTTTTATTGCTAAAATAGTATTCCATTTTATGGATGTAGCACAATTTTTATCTTCATTCATGAGTTGATGGAGAGTTCTGTTATCTGCAGTTTGGGGTTATTATTAGTAATAAAGCTGCTATATACATTCATATAGAGATATTTCTGTGTGTGTATGCTCTCACTAGATAATATCTAAAAGTGGGATACAAGAATCATATAAGTGAGTGTTTTAATTTTATATGAAACTATTTTCCAAAGTGTCTGTACTATTTGGCATTTCCATCAGCATTGTAAGCAAATTCCAGTTGTTCCACATCTTCACTAACAGTCTATTTTTTTTAATTTCATCATTTTAGTAGATTTATTGTGATGTCTCATTGTGATTTTAATTTTCATGAGCACCTTCTGATGTGTTTATTGTTCTGTTGTATTTGTATTAGATTGTTGGCTCTTTTGTTGAGTAGCAAGTGTTCTTAATACAGTTCTTTATACAATCTGGACATGAGACCTTGGTACATATATATTTTGCAAATATTTCCCCACAGTCTTTTCATTTTCCTAATAATGTCTTCTAAAGAGAAGAACAAGTAGACTTAGTTTAATATTTTGTTTATGTCCCAGAAGCAACAAGAATAACAACTTAGGTTCTGAATAAATAGTAACAAAAGTGTTTATTAACTCTAAATATTAAATGGACATTTAATGGAAAAATGGGCATTTTTGATTGTTACAACTCCTTCTAACTCCCAGGATTTCTCAAATTTCTTGAAGATTTACTCCCAGTCATTGAATCTTCTAGTAGTGACTCATGTTATACTTCTTGGTGACTTCAATACCCATGTGGTTGATCATGTTTAATAGTCTGCTTCTTGGTCCCTTGACTTTTTGGCAACAGTCTTTTTAATTTTAATACTTCAACCACCCATTCCTATGGTCTTACCTGCAAAGGTATCACTAGAAGTGGCCTCCTGGTCCATCCCTCAGGCCCCTCATGTTATTCTCTGACTGTGTCTCCCATCCTCCTGCTCATCTCCCCCAAATGTTGCCTCTGACAACCCCCCCTCCCCCTTAGGACTCTCAGTACATTGACCTTATCACCAGGGCCATTGCCATCTTTTCTGGGGCCCAGTGCAAATGAAAATGTGGGGTCTCTAGAATAAAAAGAAGGGAGCAGGGAAAAGTGCAGATAAAAGTTCAAACATTAAATACGTTCCTTTCTTCTGTGATCTTTCTCACAACTGCCTATGGTGCTTTTTACTTGGTATTTCATGTGGTACTCCCTCAGCCACGGGTGAATGCACACTCTCATGGGCATCTGGAACCCGTGCCCTGTGACTCTGTGTGCCCGAGGCCCACCAGCTATCTGACTGAGATGCTCTGGCGAAGGATGTGGAAATCTAACTCTCCTTTCCACAGGCCCACCACCCCAAACCACGGTGAGTGGATGAACCCTAAGAAATGACAGTCGGTGTGCCAGGACACAATGGATGCCTGATTTGCAGGTGGGCAAGAGGCAAATGCTCACCTAATGCACTGTGGCACTGTCAGCACGGGTGGGAATGCCCCACCCCCAAACATTTCAGGGAACATACACACAACCCTGACCTTCCTCGAGCCCGGGGCCAGGCCTCTTCCAGGCACGGAAGGTGCCAGTGGTCCCTGGTGGTGGAGTGTGAAGGAGTTGGCTGGGTGGTCCCTGAAGCCCCAGGGTGCCAGGGAAGCAGTGGTGACCAGGCAGAGTGAGGACAGGGAGGCTTGGTGGGGCATGGGAAGCCATGGATCAGGGAAATAGGCAGCTGAGAACTCATCCAGTGAAGGCAGGGAGGTCCAGGAGGCAGGACAGCACATGAGCCAATGGGCCAAGCCTCCAAGTCCCTAGTATATGCTACACTGTCTCACCTGACTTTGCTCACAAAGTATAGACCCCAGGTGAGAATGATTAAGGATTTCAAGTTGGCAACTGCAGATCATCAAACCAAGCATAGGGTCATTCTACATACAGTGCTCTGTGTGGCTGTATGGGTCACATACCCATAAAACTGGCTTGTTTACTTACCACTGTTGTCTATCCCTAACTTAAATTTCACTGTCTTTCATCCTAATCAGTTATTTATATAGACCCTCAGCTCCCATACCTTCCATCTATATATAACCTGGCCAAAGCCCAGCCTTAGTCATAACCACCTCTCCTGCTCACAATCTGCTGTCAAATAGCTCTCCACTGATGGAGGAAAAAACTCCATTCTTGTTGTTGCAAATGACAGAAATTCCTTCTATTTTTATGTCTGAATAGTATTCCATTGTGTATCTATTCCACATTTTCTTTGTCCATTCATCCACAAATGGACACTTTGATTCCATATCTTGGCTATTGTGGATGATGCTGCAATGAACATGGGAGTGCAGGTGTTTCTTTGGCATACTGCATTCCTTTTCTCTGGGTAAATGTTCAGCAGTGGGATTGCCAGATCCTGTGCTGGTAACTAGTCTCACTTCCTATACAGGTTCTCTAACATCAAGTGACACCTAGAAGTTCTACTGCATGCACCTGTTCTTCACTCTCCCGCTCTCTAGGGAGAATTCCTTTCTGTCCTTGAACGTCACATACCTATCCCGCAGCCTCTTGTCGTGCGGCTCCACCTCCACATGTGCTCTTCTCACATCCCTTTGCTCACACTCTAATCAAGCTTGTGCCCACCACTTCCTAAGACTGTTCTCATCAGTGAGACCCTCTTTGCCAATTGTTTCTGTCCTCCTCTGCCCCGGTGCACTGGCGGATGTGGCACTACAGCCTCTCTTTCCTCTGTTTCTCCTCTTAGCTGGCTGGTTTCGCTTTCTCCAAAGCCTCCTCATCTCCTTGACTTCCATGCTTAAAAAGCTCCAAGGCTCAGTTTTGTGCTTCTTCCTTTCTATCTACACTCATTCCCCATGGAAGAGCAGTCTCTCATACAGATTTAATACTACCTATAGAAAACATGACTCCCAAATCTCCTCCTCATTATTCATATAATTTTCAGGCAGCAAAGGCTGTTAAACTTCTCAAGTAGAGTTTGGACTTTCTAAGGGTCCCCTCTGTCCAGAAGACAATGCACACTTATGTCTTAGGCTGAATGATGGTCGCCAAAGCTAGCATGTCCTAATTCCTATAATGTTATTTTATATTGCCAAGACTTTGCAGATGTGATTAAATTAAAATCTTGAAATGAAGGGGTCATCTTGGGTTATCTGGCAGGTCCTCAATGCAATCACAAGTATCCTTATAAAAGAGAGGCAGAGGGCTATCTGAACAGAGACACAGAGGAAAAGATGACCTGAAGACAGAGGTGGAGATAGCAGTGATATGGCCACAGGCCAAGGAATGCCAGCAGCCACCTGCAGCTGGTGGAGGCAGGAAAAAGTTGCTGCCCTGGAGCCTCCGTAAGGAGTGCAGCCCTGCTAACACCTCAATTTCAGCCCAGTGATACTGAAATCAGACTTCTGGGCTCCAGAACTATGAAAGAATAAATTTAGGTTATTTTACACCACCCAGGTTGTGGTAATATGTTTTAGCAACCTCAAGAAACTAATACAACTTAGCCCTGTATCCGTGATGCCAGGGGAATGATAATCAGGCACAGTTGTGGATGACTTGGTGGACCAGGGTTCTGTTATTCCCTGACTGAGAGTGAACATCGCGCTAAAAGTTAGAGCTGGCATGAGACTACCAGGGTGAGGAACTTTTAATCTGCAGGTTAATATTCATTTTATTGGGGGCCACAGTAACTTTCTAGGTATATGTATCTTTCAATAGCACATCCTCTGCCTGAATGATAAGATCAATACACGTGATCATACACCTATGACATTAATGTCACATACAATTGTTCCACATCAATATAGTAATTCTCAGTGTTGCTTTTATGTACTTACTGATATTAACAACATATGTTTGCTATCCCTTGGTGGTGGTAGGTATATAGGATTTTAGTAGCTTTTACTAAACATCCTGGCCATTTCGGGGAGTAAAGTAGTTTTCCCTTATCTGCAGTTTCACTTTCAGCAGTTTTAGTTACCTGAGGAACAGTACGGTAAGATATTTTGTGAGGGAGGGAGGGAGAGCGAGAGAGAGATCACATTTATATAACTTTTATTATAGTATATTGTTATAATTATTCAATTTCATTATTAGTTTTTATTAATAGTCTCTTAATATGCCTAATATATACATACAGGTATGTATATATAGGGAAAACCAATGTGTATATAGGGTTTCATGCTATCTGTGGTCTCAAACATCCCCTGTGGGGTCTTGGAACACATTCCTTGTGGATAAGGGGGGATGACTGTAATGAACTAGACCCACCAAGGTAACATAAATCCAACAATGTAACCCATAAGCAGAACTGCAAAGTACTGTGAAATTGGTATATGCAATGACTGTCTAAATTGCAGCAGAACAAATCCAAAGTAATCTACCAAAAGCAATAAAATGAGGCAACGTAAGTTCATGACAAGCAACCCAGAGCAGGCATCAAGAAACCTGAGATTCTCTTTTAATTTTTTTTTTTTTTAATATATTTGCTGTGTCACTTTAGACTTGCACTTGAGCAACTTTGGGACAAATTTTCTTCACCTAGAAAACTCAAACCTAACTACAAATTTTTCCAACTCTAACAATCTATGGGTCTGTCTATTAATACATATTTTTACAATTGTTTATGCCTATTACTTAAAGATCACACAATTAGAGGCTCTGTTGGTGTCCCCAAGCTGGCTTTTCCACCTTTGGCCAAAGCTGAGCTGTCCTCAGAGGCCCCACCCTCCAAAGGAAGCAGGACTCTTTTATTGCTGGCCTCAGGGTCTGGGCAACATCCCGCCTGGTTCTGCTTTCCATGTGAATCTCAGAGAAATGGGATTGTCTTCTGTTTTTCAGCTGCTATAGAACCCTCACAATGAATTTCCCCATCACCTCCTGAAAGAATTTGGATAGTTCTCAGAGAGTTAATTATGTCTACAAGAGTTAATTTGGGTAGATTAATTATACTCTTTATTTCTGTTAAAATCAGCATGGAGACTTAAGCCATCCTAACGCTCATACTTCTTCAGGATTTTTTTTTTCATTTTCAAGTCAATCTCTCTCTCTCTCTCTCTCTCTCTCTCTCTCTCTCTCTCTCTCTCCCCCCTGACCCCGTCTCTCTCTGACACATACACAAACACATACAAACACACAAGCACACACACACTCCTTAGCACTTTAAGTCAAAACAATTTTCATAATAAAATCTTTGGACCTGAATTCTCCCCAAGCTGAAACAGCATATTAACATCAGAAAGGTCCTCAGTTCACTTTCATTGCTATATTTATCATCCTTATCAGAAATGCTAGGTATTTTTGTGATTTCCAATAAAAACCCACTTTTCCTTTGAAGGTTCCATTAAAGAGCCCTGGTCTCTTATAAAAAGTAAGCATGTTATCAACAGTTACAGATTTAAAGACATAAACTTTTCCATACATATTAACCGATGGAACAGAATGAAATATTAATACATATAACTGATTAATAGTTCAGAAGGACTGGGATGTATACCACCATGTCTGCACAAGGCCAATAATATTTCAGGATTTTTCTGATAGCAGAAGACATGTAGCAGAGACACAGGTTTAGTCTATTGAGATGTGCACTACAAGATGTTATGGATGGAATGAACAGTGAGGAGGAAGTTGATTATGCAACAGTGGAGATGATAGACACCATGACACTCATATTTGATGAAGACACTAGTCCTAAGTACTCCCATGCTTAACACCTGGCAGACAGATGAGCATGATTTCTACCTATGTAACTCTGGATAAGCTCCTTATCCTCTCTAAGAGAGGCTAAAAAGAACACCTTCAGAGTAGATTTTGTGAAGTAGAACCAAGATACAGAAGGTAGTTCTTAGTGCTGTGACTGAACATGGCAAATAGTCTGTAATCAGCAGTGCTCTTGACAGCAGCAGCAGCAATAACTGTTATCACACCTGAGCTGGGGTCTAGAGAGCAGACCCACCACGGCTGGTGCCCAGCATGCAATGGAAGAGTGATGGAACTCAGACTTCTTGAGGAAGCCCGTTCTGTTTAAAGGTGATTAATGTTTCTCCAGTCTCCACAATCTCTTACTAAATTTCAAACCTCTGATTCAAATGCTTCTCTCCAAGACAACTAGGGCCAAATAACACTATCTTAAATGTATTCAAGAACCATAGAAACTTGGCAAAATCACTCAAGATTTCTAAAGAGGTATTATACTATGACATAGTATTTGTACAAAAATGACCATTTCATCAAGAAATATTCAAGATATAGATGAAGATATATACAAAATATTTATCTCAGTGCTATTTATGGTAGAGAAAAACTTAAAACTCCCTAAATGGCCCACAATAAATAAATAGTAAAATTGGTTGAGACAGTCATAAGATAAAATATTATATGTCTATTTTAAAAAAATTTAGATACAAAAAATATATCAATAGAAATATGCATAGTCATATTAAATCAGTCACTGTTTTTTAGATTGTGAAACCTTGGGTAATTTCTGTTTTCTTTTATATATGGCTTTTATATATCCCAAAATTCCTTCATTAATATTGCATTTGTTTTATAAGTGATAAAACTTAAATTATATAAGTTAAAATTTTAGGGCCATAGTATAAAATATAAAGTGTTCAATTAATGTGTGTTTCGAATTTATTGAGTGCCTACTATGGTTCCAATCCCTGGAACACCAAAACATACCATGCACTCTACATGTCCTTAAGGAGCTCAGCAAGGAATAAAATTTTATTTAAAAGTTTTTATCCATTTAGTCACATATGTTTACCAAAACACATCTGTTTAGCGCCAGAATTCATGTGAGGTCCTTGACAAAATCCACACTTCTGACAAAAAGAATAAAATGCCATCAGCATCAATAATTAAGACACTGATGATGAACAAAAGAGAGTACAAAAAGTTATTTTAAATTTATCTGCATAGAGAAAAACAACGAAGAATGCTTCAAATGGCAAATACAAATGTTTTTACAAACAATGATGGAAAATACCATTTAAAATGTTTGCCAACAATGAAAGCCAATTATTAAATGTATTGGAGAATTTCTGTAAGATGCATTAACATGTATGATCTAGAGTTCATTGTTATGAATATTTTCATTTCAGGCACATATTAATTAGATTTTCTTATCTTTCATAGTTATAAAATGCATTTAATCAATATACTTTTGAGATCAAATTAGCAAAACATTCACTGTTATTATGAAAGGTTATGTTATATATTTTAAATTTTAATCATTATATATTTTTTATGTTTCTCATTTGTACATCTTATGATTGCTTTGTTTAATATAGCCAAAGGTCAAAGTGAAAGAGCCATGAAATTATTCATGCAGAATATGTGCATCCGGAGGACTTTCATGGAATTAGACTTAGGGTCTGAAGATAATGAGTCGGATTTTATTCCTTACCATGGTGCCAATTTTAATATAATGAACTAAATATTTTTGGAAAAGTTTGCTCACATTAATAAATTGTTGGGTGTTGTGTTCTTCTGCACAGTGGAGCTATGTCAGAGGAAAAGGGGTGGGCAGAGCCATGGAAACACAGTGTGAGGAACATGGTCTCCTTTCTTTTTGTTCCCAACTTCCCTGAAACAAGCAGCTGCTGAGGCTGATACAAAACAGGGCTCAATGGAGACATTAGGCTGTGTTGACTCTTCTGAGGAAAGAATCAGTGTGGGAGAGCTCTCTCTCTGTGTCTGTCTCTCTCTGTCTCTCTTTGTCTCTGTCTCTGTCTCTGTCTCTGTCTCTCTCTCTCTCTCCCACTAGATCTCCAAGACAGCTTTGGAGACCAGTGTCAAATGCCCTCACAAATGGACCTCTGGTAGTGTAGCCTGAGGAGTGATGTGGAACCACTCCCCAATGAACCTGGTGAAAATTAGAAAAATGACAATTTAAAGTCTTTGAAAATTTACCTTAGGGCATAGAGCAAATGGAAAAATATTTAATTGAGAAAACCTACTGAAATGTATTAAGAACAGTGAGAGTCTGTGGTGTTTGAACCCTGGTCTACGCCCTTTCTCCCACATCCCAGCTTATTGTGATAGAAATGCCCCTGCAGATAGGTGTAGCCAAGAGCGCAGGGATCTCTCTCCACGTGGCTCCGGGTTGTAGAGCTATGGTATCTTCCCAGGAGGAGCAGTTCATCAACATTCCCACTCTGCTCCAGCCATTTGTTACAGAGGCTAAGTCCTGGGTAAGTATGGCCAAAAGGTAGGGGCTCCTTTCTTCTGCCCACCCCTCACTTGTGAGATGGGGGCTGTATCTTGGCTACAGTGTTTTGGGAATCCTGGGACGGAGGATTGTTTGTTCCACTCTGAGAGAAGCAAGCTGAGAAGAGCAGAGCATACACAGCCATGACCACACCAACCTCACACTGAGTTGAGTGCTCACTTCCTAAGGAGTGTCAACCAGAGATGTTATCTGTGGGCTTGTCTTACATGGTCTTTATGTTGAGTTACATTCTTTCTATACTAATTTGTTCCGAGCGTTTTTGTGATGAAAGGATGCTGAATTTCGTCAAAGACTTTTTCTGAATCTATTAAGATAATCCTATAATTGATATATTACATTCTGTTGATATGGTGTATCACATTTATTGATTGCTGTATGTTGAACCATCTTTATATCCAGGGATAAATCCTATTTATTTATCATATATGATCCTTTTAATGTGCTGTTAAATTCAGTCTGCTAGTATTTTGTTGAGGACTTTTGCATCAATGTTCATTAGAGATATTGGCCTGTAACTTTTTTTTCTTGTGGTATAATTTTTTCTGGCTTTGGTCTCAGGGTAATGCTGATCTTGTAAAATGAGTTCTCCTCCTCTCCAATTTTATGCCATTGATATCACAAATTACATCTTTTATATATTGTATATTCATTAACACGTTATGGGAGCTATAGTTATTCTTAATTCTTTTTCTTTTAACTTTAATACTGGAGTTAAAAGTGACTTACATACCAGCATTACTGTGTCAGAGTATTTTGAATTTGACTGTATTTTTACTTTTACAATAAATTTTATACTTTCATATGTTTTTGTATTATTACTTAGTATTTTTTATTTAAACTTGAAGAACTCCTGTTAGCAGTTCTTGTAAGGCAAGTCTAGAGGTGATGAATGCACACAGATCTTGTTTGCCTGGGGAAGATTCTGGGTGGCATTCTCGCTGCTGGAGTCCTCAAAAGGACGGGTCATTGGGTGGCCCATATGAAGCCTGGTTGTCAGAGGCAGACCTGGATCCATGGTGTGTTGGGATCAGCCTGGACCCGGGTCTGCAGGGTTTGGGCTGGTGCTGGGATGAGCCAGGAGCCTAGTTCTCTGGAGTGGGCCTGATGCCAGGTTTCACTAGGGTAACCTGCTTCTGGGATCTGAGGCAAGTTGTGCGCTCCCTTCACTCTCCTCCCCCGACAGGGAGGGTATCTCCCTTTGTATTGTGTTGCCCAGCTGGGGAAAGGGAGCATGCAGGATACAAAGCTCTCCTTCCTACTCTCTTCAATGTGTCTTTTCTTATTTCTGTGTTATACCCAGGTACTATATTCTTATACCTGGATTCCTTAGCTCTGGTGAAGGTATTTTCATGTGCAGATAGATGTTCAAATTGATGTTTCTATGAGGGAACAAGTACTGGAATGTCCAATTCCACCATCATGCTGATGTCATTTGACCTGTATTGCTTAATAGAGGCAAATACACACTCCATTTTGGCACAAAAGGTAGGAATGACCAACTCTACCTTGTAGAGGGGAGGTGACAGAGGAAGTTTGCAAGGATGATGTCTATGCCAGATATTGAAAGATCAGTTTAAATTTAACAATAAGAAAAGTGTTGCAGAGGTGGTTGCTGGGGCTTGGGAGAGGCATGAAGTTATGGAAATGGACAAATCATGGAGAAATTTGTAGGCCATGAAAAGGAGTTTGTACATTTACTCATAAAGCACAGGGGATCCACTGAAAGAAAACAAGACATGGGATCAGATTTGGAAAATGTGCTGGAAGACAAATTCAATGTGGAAAGTGAAGAATGAATCAGAGGTAGAGTGGGGTAAAAAGCAGGTGGACAGAAAAGAGGGTACTGAAGAATATCCTATCACGTAAATGAAGTTTTCCTAACAGCTCGTTTCTTTGGGACTTATGGTGGGCCCACTGACCTTTGCTTCCCATTTAAAAATTGCTTGCAGAACTTTTCTGACCAGTGACAATAGCTAACTCCTCTAGAATTTGTACATCCTCCCTGTTTATATTGTTATTTTTGCACATTAATGTTTGCTCATATCTTATCTTTTAGCTTGTTCCTCATGAAGGCTAGCATCTATACAGTTTTCCCATTTTCATCATCCAGTTCTTTTAGCAGCCTTTAATTGTTATTTATCTAAACCAGAGATGTAAAATGTAAATTTCAGAAAATCTGTTTTGTTTTCTTTTACCGATGCTTGTTCTACATATTATGATCTAACATTGTTTTCCTTTTTTCTCCCCCCTAAAACAAACAAATAAAGAAGATAAGAAAGATAAGACCATGCACAGCTTATCAAGATGGACCTTAATTTAAGTAAAGGTAAAATACTCCAAATACAATGCTAATTATGTTTGAATAATGATGTAAATTATTTTAGAGGAAAGGCATTTATTGGAAGAAAAAATATCTCATGACAACTTCTTTGCAATATTTAATCTATTTGTTCTTGATGTACTTTCATGGAGAATTCAGATGACATTTCTCAAATTGTATATATTAAATGCAGTAATTATTTGAGCAAGTTTGCATATGAACAACTGTAAAAATAGATCTACCTATGTTGAAATGATTTTAATGTCTTAATATTCTCAAATCTTCGTTTTGGCTCCAGTTTGGGTACCAAGGAGAACAGTAAGACATATCGCAAAGCTTACAAAGTATTAATAATTGTGCTGTGTGCTAAAAGGAAATGAAGATCCAATTTCTACTGTATCCTAAAAGTCTAAAGATAACCCTTTGCCAACACTGGTCTTTGGTCTTCGTTCTCTTTAGAGTGGTCAAGTAGCTTTCTCAGAAGGGCCTAAAAGTAATTCCCACTGGAATATCTTCAGAGAGGGTTAACATATTGATAAACACTTGAGTGCCGCTGAAGGAATTTGTGATTGATATATTCCCAGAAGGAAATAAGGGGCCTGGAGACAAGTTCAAGTACACCAATATGCCAGTCACAGCCAGTGATGTAAAGGGTGGTACAGAGATGTTACTCACACAGCAGTGGGATGTCTCAAGTTACCCAAGTGCCATAACTGGATACATAATCACACACTTGTCTTAATGTGACACAATCTTAACAGGAATAACCACTGTCCACTTAAAATGGAGACAGTCTGGCAAGCCTGATCAGATTATTGCTGTCATTATTTCAAGCAAATTGTTAGGTTACAACATTGTTCACCTTGTATGACACCACTGTAGGGTTTGACAGCCTGGGCTTCAAGAGAGAAAATACAAACAGGCTGATTTGCAAAGGGCCCACCTGAGATGACTCATGCCATCCTAAGGGCCTCTACCGTGGTGTGTTAACAACAATGAGAAGTATCCCTGGAGCAGTGTAGCAGCTTAGCTCTATGCTGCCACTTCTTCCAGAAGTCTGTGGAATAGCTGAATTTTGGAGTTGGACTTTTGAAAACAACAGCCTGATCATTCAAACTCATTACAGGTACACTCTTTGTACTGAGGATTTTCCCCCAAAGTCTTGGCCTATCAGGCAAACCACAGATACATTTAGCAGGGAAAAAAGTTATTTTGAATGTCATTTATTAACATTGTCATGGCTCAACTAAAGGAGAAAGCTCGGTCAGCGACTGCTGGGAGGATAAGAACCCTCGTCAAAACAGAGCTACTTCCTCCATGTCAGGGCATCCCTAACAAAGCTGAACACTGTTCTGGCTCCTTCATCACATTTTGACTGTGCTTCTGCCATGGAACTCCAGGGTTTGTGGGGTGTGTGTGTGTGCGCACGTGTGCGTGTGTGCCTGCAAGTGTGTGGGAGCACACGTGACATGCTCCTGTACCCTCTGGTCACTGATCATAGCCGTTTCCTGTCCACTCTTATCTCAGAACCTGTATGTCTCAGCTTGCATGCCACTCCACTCAGGGCGCTCAGAGGAGGAGTGTATAATCCTAACCCCCACTCCCTGCTAAGTCTGGAGCCATTAACTTTTTCTCTCATATTGTCTATAAATGCTGAGAGAGTCCTGCCTTCTCATTCATTTCCTCTCTCTCTTGAAACTCCCAAATTTTTTTTTGTTTTTTGTTTAAATCCCCAACAGGAACAAACTTTCTGTACTATGTGGTCACATTTACTAAGTACTATTAAGTCTCTAATTCTTTTTTTTTTTTTTTTTTTTTTTTTCACTTTATTGCCCAAGCTAGAGTGAGTGCCGTGGCATCAGCCTAGCTCACAGCAACCTCAAACTCCTGGGCTCAAGCAATCCTGCTGCCTCAGCCTCCCAAGTAGCTGGGACTACAGGCATGCACCACCATGCCCGGCTAATTTTTTTCTACATATATTAGTTGGCCAATTAATTTCTTTCTTTTTATAGTAGAGATGGGGTCTCGCTCTTGCTCAGGCTGGTCTCAAACTCCTGAGCTCAAACGATCCGCCCACCTCGGCCTCCCAGAGAGCTAGGATTACAGGCGTGAGCCACCGCGCCCGGCCTAAGTCTCTAATTCTTAAGGAAAAAAATTGTTATGGAGAAGTTTCAGGGAATCAACTGAAAATTTTCATCTCCTGGGCCTGGGAAAACCTTGAATGGAAAACTTTATTATTACTTGGGAGTCTCTGTAAGGCCTGTACATTTATCTGACTGCCTATATTTCATATTTCCATTCATTGAGCATTTGGAAGCAGGGTCATGTGCTTAAAGGGTCACAGGATTTTCGGGTCTATCCTCGCGTGTTTGAAACCTGCCTTGGCTGTTTAATTGCTGTGTGACATTATGTCATCACATTTGCTGAATTGACACCTGTATTGGTATCTGTATCAATCAGGCTTCCAGAGGAAACATATGGTGCATTTAAATTAGGTAGTTAGAAAACAGTTTAATAAAAGGAAGGAAATAAAAGGCCAGGCATGGTGGCTCACACCTGTAATCCTAGCCCTTTGGGAGGGCAAGGTTGGAGAATTGCTTGAGGGCAGAAGTTTGAGACCAGCCTGGGCAACATAATGAGACCCTGATCTCTAAATAAAATAAAATACTTTAGCCAGGCTTGGTGGCATACACTTATAGTACTAACTACTCAAAAGCCTGGGGCAACACAATTGCTTTAGTCCAGGAGTTTGAGGTTGCAGTGAGCTATGATCAGACCACCACTGCACTCTATCCTGGACAATAGAGAGGCCCTGTCTCAAAAAACAAAAAACAAAAAAAAAAAAAGAAAAGAAAAAGGAAGAAAATAAAATAAAAAGCCAAAAGTAATAAACGGTCAATAATAATGTGCCTTTTGGTTTGTTTAGACCAATTGTTATTACTGATATATTTTGATTTTTTAATTTTGTCTAATATCATATCTTTGTTTTTCATAAACTATTTTGTTTCCTTTCCTTTCCTCCCTTCTTGCCTTTCATTAGGATTAGTTGTGTATTATTTATTTCCATGTTTGTCTTCTATTGTTCTAGTAATTTTTTTTTTTAATTTCTGGCTTAGAAACTGAGAATCAATACAACTAGAATTGAATTCTTTAAAAACACTAAACTCATACATAATCTCAGGCTATATTTTTCGATAAGTAAAATAATACAAAAATAAAGAATATTAAAGTGAAGAAGCAGACGCATAACCAAACTACAGGAAAATTATTAGCAATACCAGGATGTGATTTGGTTCTTCAAAATGATCTTGTGCTTTTTAAAATTTAAGTTACTTCTGTAGCTTGAAATAACAAATTGGAGGGAGTTCACAAACTAAAAAACACTGTATCTTTCAGTGTTGTTGCTTACCAGGGCTACTCCTATAGCTACTTTATTTCTCCTGCTATCAGACCTGCATGAGGAATTGTAAAGGGTATGAGATTTTTACTTTTCTTGTGTACTTTCTAAATAAAAAAGAACATACCTTAGTTTCATGGAAAAAGACATGAGATTCCTGGATCAGAGACAAATGACTTTATTACTCACAGCATAGCAGGCAGTATGAATTTCATTTTCATAACAGTTTTAATTGTCTCCCAATTAAATTCCCACGGGACAATGAGAACAGAGGAACAAAAGATGCTGTACACATGGTGTGGCATGATGAGGAGAAATCCTGAGGAATCCTGAATTTAGGAAACCCTAATGGTTTATTAAAGGATGTTAGCAAACCTATTTATACTGAATAGCAAAAATCTCTTCCCTCTGCCTTCTGGAAGAAGACACTATTTCTGTCTTCCGAGGCTATTCTCTGTATAAGTGAGAAGATAGTTTAGTACAAAAACAGCCAGTGACTCTACTCATAAGATGTAGAGACACATGAGAAACACAATGAAATGTTGTGTCTGAAAACATTGATGCTGCTATAACTGCTATTGCTGCCACTGTATTGGAGTTAAAAGATAATTTTCCCCTGGGCCTTCTCTATATCCGTTGTGATGTCTGGAATATTGAAAATAGCACTTAAAAAACTCATCATTCCTGTTCAAATCATATCCCTTATGGAAAAAAATAAAAGGAAAAACAAAGCAAACAAACATAAGCTTACTGCTTCAAAGACTTAATCCCAACACTGAAGTACTAAGGTAAACACTTAGTATTTATTTTATCTGAAATCCCTGTAATAGTTTTAATCTATATATTTATTCACAGGCACATTAAATACCTCAACTTTACCCACATAGCGGAATGATCTTGGCTAACATTTCTGAAGTAGGTAGGTAGTCCCAGCGTAGTCTCATTCCCATCTGAGGTCTACTTTTGCAAATCACCTTGCAGGTGAGGAGATATGTAATTAAAACATCCTTATAAACATACAAAGAATGTAAAATGAGCCTATTATTGATTTAAATGTGCTGATACCTAATGGTGGAATTCCTGAAATGTTCCATACCTTTTACAAATACTAATGCTGAACTTAGTTCTTCCTAGCCTCCATTCATATCTATTCTCTTGAACAAATATTTCCTGCTACAAACTATTCATTTAATAACTCTGTATTTCCCATCTATTTCCTGACACTTAAAAGTCAAAGTTAGGAATTAAGTATGGGGAGAGATAATAATTGCTGTGACCTTTGCTTCAAGGGAGTATTAGACTCACCCATGTTTCTGAAAGTTTTATACAGAAGAATAAATCTGAGGACTTAATAATTTCTTGTCTGTGAACTCACTAACCTGATTACATTATGAACTAGATGACCTTATGTTTTTTAATTTTCTTTTTTGCTAAAATTAGCAGCCATTTCCTATATTGTAGATATACTGTACAGGAATTTTTACCGATATGCCTCACAGTCTTCTGAAGTGTTATCAATTCAAAAGCACTAATCCTTTTTAAAATTTCCTTCATGATTGTTCCAGTCTCTGATCATTAAGTTGCAATTGAGTAAACTAAGATCTGATAATCTTCACTTTTACTTCAAGGTACATTTTATGCTAATAGTAATAAAAGCCATGACCATGATTGATATGGTCGATGATGCTACCAGGTTAATAGACATTCAGGCTGGCTAACTTTATTTCATATATCAATGCCAATATGTAGTAAGTCTTTTACTCATGACATAGATTACCTCTTGTACCTACTACTGACATCTTTTTTCTAAAACTACCTATAGCATATGTAACATACAAGGGTCATGCTACCAAACCTATCTCAACTTTATACCTGAAGGAGACATTATTTTTATTATATTGGATAATTTCAATGTCAAAATTCAACCAAATAAAACAGAGCAATATGACAAATTAAGCAGAGTGATACGGGAAAACTTAGTAAACTAGCAAAGAAGAAGCAACAAGTGGGAAATAAGAAACAAAATTTTAAATGAAGACCTTAAGTCCAAATCCTTGAAATCACTTCTGGGATCAAAACACAAGAGTAAAGGCTCAACGGAAAATCAAGAGACAATCCAGGAACAGGGAGGGCGCTGTATCAGAACAGCAATTGAAGGATGGTAATCAGAAGATCTTGGCAGTTCCTGCAAGCAATGTTGACATATACACCCAATTGGTTGCCAGATGTATACTAATTCCAGAGAAACAGAACCAATTAAGAGATAGATAGATATTAATAAATAGATACGAGGGAATTTATTAGGGGAATTTGCTCATACCATTACAACCATTACAAAGGCTTAAATGTCCCCTAATAGGCTATCTGCAAGCTGAAAAATCCAGATAACTCAGTATCATAGCTCAGTCCAAGCCCAAAGGTCTGAGAACAATGAGAGCCAGTGATGTAACTCTCAGTTTGATGCCAAAGATCTGAAAACCTGGAGGCCCACTGGTGCAAGTTCTGGAGTACCAAGGCCATAGAACCTGAAGTTTTGATGTGCAAGGGCAGGAAAAGAAGAATGTCCCAGATCCAGAAAAGAAAGAAAGCATACTTCCTCTGCCCTTTTTCTCTATCCAAGCCATTGGAAAATTGAATCATGATCACTCATATTCTGTAAGGGAGGATCTTTCTCACTCAGTCCCCTGATTCAAATGCCAGTCTCTTCCAGAAACACCCTCCAGACATACCCCAAAACACTTTACCGTCTATCTTGGTATCCCTTAAACCAGGTCCAGTTGACACCTAAATCAACCATCACCACAGTTGCGTGAGATTAACATAAAGGAACAAGGTGAGGCAAATAGCCTTTACCTGTTAATCTCCCTTTTAAGTCCCCCCAAATGTACTTTTGGGTTATGCTGGTAAAAAAACTATCATTAAAAGACTTTTGAAATATAGTAGAGAATACAGTTTCCATACAAAAGTATATTAGTCTGCTCTGACTGCCATAACAGAATACCACAGATTGGGTGACTTAAACAACAGAACTTCATTTTCTCAGAGTTCTAGAGAATTCAAGTCTGAGATCAAGGCGACAGCAGGGTCGGTTCTGGTTAGGCCTGTCTTCTAGGTTCGCAGAAGGCTGCAATCTCCCTGTGTCCTCATATGGTCTTTCCTCTGTGCTTTCACCTCCCTGTGTGTCTCTCTCTTCTTATGAGGGCAGTATTCATACTGGATTAGAGTCCCACTCTTGTAATCTTATTTAAACTTAATCACCTCCTTTAAAGTCCTAGCTTCAAATATAGTCACATGGAGGGTTAGGGCTCCAACGTATGAATTTTAGAGAGAGGAAAATACAATTCAACACACAACAAAGAGGAAACTTCTGGATTCCAGAAGGAATTTGCAGTAAGTATACATGGGGTATAAGGCAAAAGATGACTTCCACCTACCTGCCCTCAACGTATACTCCCAACACTGTGTTATGGCCCTTCAAGAATCAAATGAAAGACTCTATTCTCCCATTATCTGAATGGAAAGATCTTTACCCAATGATTTCACATTATTTTCTATATAGGTGGATTTTAGTCTTTTATTTGAAGAATATTATGAGAAACCAGAATTTTTGTGGCACCTTTTAAAGAATGTAGGTACTCACAATCACCCTCATCTTCATATCATCAGCAAAAAGCAATAGTTTGACCTCCTTTTTCCCAATTTGGATGTCCTTTATTTCTTTCTCTTGCCTCATTGCTCTTGCTAGGACTTCCAACACTATGTTGAATAGAAGTGGTGACACTGGACATCCTTGTCTTGTTCCAGTTCTTAGAGGGAATGCTTTCAACTGTTCCCCATTCAGTATAATATTGGCTGTGGATTTGTCATATATGGCTTTTATAGTTGTGATATATGTTCCTTCTATGCTTATTTTATTGAGGGTTTTTACCATGAAAGGGTGATGAATTTTGTTGAATGCTTTTTTCTGCATCTATTGAGATGATCTTTGTTTCTTGCTTCTGTTTATGTGGTGAATCACATTTATCTATTTACATATATTGAACCATCCTTGCATTTCTGGGATGCTGAAGTAACCCCATCCAACCAGAAAGTCTGCTTGTAGAGGCAGAGCCATCTGAGATTCACAATCAGGCTGTCTGGACTTCAAACCTCTCCGCAGCCTGCACTATCTGACCTGCTAGCATGCATCTCTGTAAAACACTGGCCAACAGGGAGCTCCCAAATTGGGTATCCCAGGTCCACTACAAATCCTCAAGAGAAGAGGCATGGCATCTACTCTCCATGGGAGCTGCAGCCTGCAGCATGTACCCACTGGGGAGAGGCAGCTGCTCACCAAATTCTTGGTTCAAACTTCTCTACCAGTTGGAATGGGTGGGGGAGGGTCCACAGCTGCTGGTCAGCCTGAGCACCTACAAGCACCATGCCTGGTGTCTAAGGCTCCTAAGGGGGGGCTCTTCCTCACCAGGAGATCCACCCTAATCTAACATGGCAGTTTCCTTGGGGGGGGATGGGCGCTCACCCAGTGAGCCGCATCTCAGAACCCCACAGTATTCTCCCATCAGATCTGTCTATATGGGCTTCTTCACCACCCAAGTCCAGCTCCCAGACCTACCCCTGTGTCCTGAGTAACCTGCTTGAGTCTGGGGGGCATGGGGTCCAGCCGGAGTGTCTGTCCCACTGGTGTGCGACTCTGTGAAACACTGAAGGGCAGGGATCTCCCAAATCAGGCCCCCTAGGTCTACAGCAGTTTCCCAACAGTAAAGACTGGAACCCACTTTCCGTAGAAACCTCAGCCTTCAGCAGTGCCTGCTGGGGAGAGGCAGCCCCTTGCCAAAGTCTTGGCTCAAACTGCACTCCTGGTTGCAGTGACTGGGGGAGGAGGTGTTGGGGAGGAAATGTCTGAATGGAAGAAAGCTGGCTCTCCAGCTTCTCGTGACACTCTCCTTGCTCGGAGATAATGCAAGCTCTCCTCATTATTCCATGTTTGCCACCATGCCTGGATTCATGGGGGTGGAAAATTCTCCAAGAAACCTAGTAGGTAGCCCACTGGTCACCAAAGGCTCATTGAAGAGAGAGAGAAATAGCCCCTTACCCTTTCACTGAGCTCTGAGACTCTGGGTTTCATCCTTATTGATATCTTCTTTTCTTTATCTTCTTCATTTTCTGCCTTGAAATTTTCCTCCATGAGGTCCTGGCAGGTTCAGGCACTTCTGTCTATGATCTACATATGATCTGTGTCTTTTCTCACCTCTCTTTTATCTGAAATCCTGTCTTCTCTCTGACATACTCTAGTAAGCGATGTCTTCATTCAACCATCTTAGAAATCAACCTCACATTTGTGTTTTAAAAGAAAACTTTCTGAGGTAGGAAATAGAAAAAGACTGAGCCTTGAAAACCACTAGAGGGGTAATCTCTGTAGCTTGTAATCTGTTCATTTATTATTGCTGGAAAAAAATAAAGAAAAAGAAAAAGAGAAGAACTATTGGTTGCTTTAGCTTATCAAGAAATAAATCTCAACCTTTAGAGCTGGACAACCAGGCAGCTCCCTCCACAGACCAGTATATTCACACAAAATAAATTACCACTGAACAACAAATCACAGGACAGGAGATGTATGCCTTAGGCAAGCTGAATGAAGAAGGAGATTCCAAAAGGACCCAGTTGGTCAATGAAAGACTGAGAAGGCAATTCAGTCATTCTGTTAATAGCACACTCCAAGTGGTGTAGGCCTCTGCTTATCCAACAGAACAAACCTGCCTGGGGGTCTGCACAAATATTTTGCTGCAAGAGTAACTACTAAGTGAAGAATGTAGTAGTTATATATGGAGAAAGAGTTTAATTTGGGGAAGAACTAGCTAAATTACATACATATTAATACATACACATATATTTATATAAATGTTCAGTCTATGTTCACAATAAAATATAAGAAAAATAGAAAGATGAAATTTCTTGATATTTGAAGTAATAATATAAAAATACATCTACTATCATTTGAATGTATATGTCTCTCCAAAATTCATACGTTGGAATATAGATCCCAAAGTAATGGTATTAAGAGGCAGAGTCTTTGGGATAGTGATTAAGTCATGAGGGTTATGGCCTCATGAATGAGATTATACAAAAGGTTCCAGAGAGTTGCCTGGCCCTCTCATCTTTTCTTCTATGCTAGGACACAGTACTTGTTCCTTCTACCTTCTCACCAAGGGAGGACACTGTGAGAAAAATGCTGTCTACGGAACAGGCCCTCACCAGACAAGGAATCTGCTGGCACCATGATCTTGAACTTTCCAACCTCCAGAACTGTGAAAAATAAATTTCTATAGTTTGTAAATTACCGTAATTTATAAATAAATCAATGCTATCAATACGTTCCTGAAAAGTGTGACTTTAAGGGAAACAATGTACAGGAGGTACTTAAATAAATAATGATTCCTTTAACATTGTTACAATGTTATGATGTTGATGAGGGGGAAATTGTGGTTTTTAAATACATTGTTTTACATACAGTCATAGTCTTCAAGAATCTATCCATGACATTAAATGAGAACTTACTGTATCCAGTCTCAGGTATTTTGTTATAGCAGCACAAATGGACTAAAATAGATCTAACCAAAATAAAAAGAACAGTTGAAAGAAAGTGGGTGAGATAGGAAAGATGATATAAAATAGGAAATGCTGAAAAGCAGAATTTACACGGTAGAAAATAATGATGTAACTGAAAATTTTGAAAATTCTCACAGATTAAAAAGTACAGAAACTTTATCCACTAGGAGCCATTCTATGCAAGTCACAGAAGCATACTTGACTGCTTTAACAATGATAAACATCTGAAGTGAAGCACTTTCAAGATTATTATAAATACATTCAGTGGTTCAACAACATTCTGAAGACCCAGATTCTTTTAATATATTGCTGAAGTATCATTATAATGTTCTATTATAATACATTTGACTTGAAATATTTGCTTATGTATTTTAATAGAAAACATGAATTTTAGGGTCATTAAAAGAGCAATAATGTCAAACATATCAATCATGGAATGCAACACTGAAAATCTCTGCTGGAAATTTTATAAAAAATGAAGAATACATTCATATTGCAACATGCATTTTTTTAATAAAAACAACAAATGGCATGGTATTTGACACACATACATGTAATTAAGACACTCATTAAAGCAAATGAGTAAGTATCAAGAATAATTGGTACTTATGTTCCAACTTCCTTATGTTATTAATGGTGTATTAATCAATTTTATATGCATATAAATTTATTATCATTCTTAAGAAATAATTTTATGTTTGAAAAGAGTTTTTGAATAGAACTCCTTTGTAATTATGTGTTTATAATAAACCCAACTTATGTATTTCATTGAATAAATATTTCAAAAGTTACTTTTAATTATCTTTAGAGTTCACTTTCACTCTCAAAGTGTCCCATTTTAAATAATATATTATATATTAGCCCTATAATTAAAATTTTTAAATTAAAGTAAGAGAATATATGGTCTATGGTCTCTATGGAGAGTCTACAGTCTATGGAGAATGATTATAAATAGGAAAAAATAGAGGTTCAAGCAACTAGCTTAAAAAGATCTCAGTCTTAAGAAGTTAAGGAGATCAGAGAGGATCAACAAAGAAGACTGAGAAGAATTGCCTACTTAGGATAAAAACAACAGGAGAATGTAAGGGTTTGGAAGCCAAGAGAAGCAACTGTTTTAAGGAAAAGAAGTGGTCAACTGTGTCAGATGTCAGTCTTAGGTCAATTAGGATAAAGACTGAGAATTTTAAATTGGATTTAGCAACATAGAGGTCATTGGGGACCTAAAAGAGAGCAATTCTGGTGGGAGGAGGCTAAAGGCAGGGCAAAGCCACTGGGGTGAACTTAGGAGAGAATGGGGCAATGTGAATTGGAAACAACAAATACAGACAACTCTTCCAACTCTTTTGCTCTTATGTAAATAGGATAGCAGAATCGTGGTTAATAGTTGGAGGGGGACGTTGATCCAGAGAGACAGAATATTAGATTTTATTGTCATTGTAATAATTGCTATTATTTTCCTCAAAAATGAAAGACATAGCAGCATGTTTGGATGTTAATGGGAATGGACCAGCAGAAATAGAAAAAAAAAAATTGAAGGTGCAGGGGAAACAGGAGAAACCTGTAGTCCTGGTGTTGGTTGGCAAGAAGGAATGGAATTCAGTGCCCAAGTATAGGTGTTTCCACAGATAGCAGCCCACCCAGGTCATCCCCAGTGGCAAGCGATAAGGCAGACCACGTGGACACAGATGTAGTAAGGCTAATAGATATGATACCTGAAAGCTCTAGTTGCTTCTAATTTTTCAGTACAGGAAAAAGAAGGTCATACATTAAATGTGAATACAAAGGAAAATGAGGTTCCAAGAAAAGGAAGAAGTATAAAATAACAGCCTATGCTCTTGCTATTTAACGTGTCCTCCAAGGATCAACAGCAACAGCAGCAACACTTCAACACATACTGAGAGTGCAGAATTTTTTTTTCCCTCTCCCAGTGATATTAAACTTGTATAAGTGTAGCAAGTTGGAGAAAGAGAGAGGCAGAGCAGTTGTGTAACAGAAGAGAGTGGTTACAAGGAACCTCCACAGAATTGAAGGTATGTGTTCTGGGAGGTGAGAGGAGGCAAGGGGTGAAAGAGTGGGAACACAGTAGGGCAGTACATTGTGCCCTTCAGTGGGGAAAGAGGACAGCTGGAGTTGGGGGACAAGGAGCAGGCTGGAAAACAAGACATGCTGGTCAGAGAGGGATCTGCTTGAAATTTGGGTAATGGGTGAGGTATGGATATCAAAAAAATGGGCATAGGAGTAAGTGGCCAAAGTGGGGTGGGGAATAAGATGTACAGGAGGAGAGGAGGTCAAGAGTGTGAGAGCCAGGATAATAGAAAGGTCATCTATGTGGATAATGAAATCATCAGAAACTATGACAATGATATTGGAGAGGGGACTATGACCCAGGGGCTATAATCTCAAAGCAACAAACAAGGGACTCAGGAGTCTATAATTAACTTCAAAAAGAAGGGTACTGAATAATACATTCTGATGACATGAGACTCATACTGGGTATGTTTAAGGAGGTGGGAGGGAAGGAGCAATGCAGAGGAAGAAAGGCATATATCCTATTCCCAGAGCGGCAGGAGAATGTGTATGGAAGAGAAAACAGCTACTGTTTTAGGGAATAGAGGTAGAGTCAGAAAAAGAAACCACCACAAGCTAGGATAGTTAATTGTCTCTGAATGAGTCAAAGCAGATAAAGGAGTGAAGGTGTAGGATGATTTTAAGGAGGTGCGAAAGGGGGGGTGTTTTCTCAGGAGACACTCCTGTCCATGGGACTGGGGAGGCTGAGTAGGGAAAATCTTAGCCACACACAAACTCTAGGGATCTTAGTCAACTCAGACTGCTATCACAAATTACCACAGAGTGAGTGGCTTAAATACTAAACATTTATTTCTCACAGTTCTGAAGGCTGGGAAGTTCAAGATCAAGGTTCCCACACATTTGGTTCTGGTGAGGGACCACTTCCTGGTTTGCAGATGACTGTGCTCTCATTGTATCCTCATATGGGGGAGAGCAGGGAGACAGAGCGAGTCCTCTCATGTCTCTTCTAAAAGGGTGCTGATCCCATTCACAAAGCCTCCACCCTCATGACCTAATCACCTTCCAAAGCCGCCATCACCTCATACCATCACATTGGGGGTTAGGGTTTCAATATGAATTTTGAAAGAATACAAATGTTTAGTCCATAACAGTATCTTTTTCTTTTCTTTTTAACTAAAGAATAAGAAACCTACAGACTGATCCACAGTGGATTTTGATGAGCGGAAGGCACTGTGTAATCAGCACCCGGATCAAGGACCAGAGCATCACCAAGCCTCCTTTGATGTGTCTTCCAGTAACTACCAACCCCACAAACGACCACTTCACCTCGGCTCTCCCACCGTGGGTGAGTTTTCTGTGTTTTCTTTGGCTATCTGTCAAGGGAGGCAAAAGGTGAAGCAAAGGATGGTCTCACCACAAGCAGGCAGGTCTCTGTGGCTCCCGTGACACATCGATTGGCAGCACAAAGGCCGTGGGAGGGGCAGAGTTAGCCAGGGAGCTCAGATTCATCTGGAAAATCGATCACTACTCCCCTGCGTTCTTGAAGTATTTTGTGTCCATTTTGTTAATAGCATGTTTAGCACAACACTGTAATTATGTGTTGATCTCTTTGCTGTCTATACATACATACACACACACACGCCCACACACACAGCACACACACACACACACAGCACACACTTCTGAATTATTTAAAATAGCAAGTCTTATTACAGTTATTTTTTTAATTCCCATGGCTTTGCATAGTGCCTCTTACATAGTAGATATATTTTTTTAAATGTATAGATTAGAAATAAGTATATATCTATGCTATGAATCCTAAAAGCAGGTGAAAATTTGAAAACATTCCCAGTGAAACCTTGTGTTTACATTGATTCTTGCTTATGGCCTCACAATACATAGTTTATAAAGCTGTAATTCAATCATCTTCAACAAGTATTAAAAATGAGCTTTTTCTAAATATGTCTCATCACACACTAAATTCTGTAAACTTATTTTGTGAAGCATATAATTGTATGGATGATGTTTCATAATGATTTATAACCCTCTTTATCTGACCTTTCACCTGAAATCCTTCAACAGGTATCACAGAAGTACTATTAATAATTAAGGGCCTGTCATGCACAGAGAACTATTTTGTAATGTTTTGGCAAAAAAAAAAAAAAGAGGCCTAGAAGACATGATTCTTATTTTAACATTTTATTTTGGCAACATCTGGCTGAAAAGAGAAGCAAAACAGCTACAATCCATAATATTTGCAGATAAAGGCACCAAGATGCAAAAAGGTTAAATGGCCTCTCATGACAACGTGAATTAAATGCAGACGCTTTTGAGTCTAGACTATGCTTTACACTGGTTGTAGCTATCAGTGATTTGTTCCTTCCAGTAAGTTTTTGTAGTCTGTGAAAAGGAAGCCATCTTACCCTCAAGATTAGCAAATACCTGTTAGTTCGAATGAGCTGGTTTTAATAGAGAAATGAAGAAAAACTGGTGCTGAGAACATCAGAGGAAAACACAGACTAGGAGCATAGGTGCAAAGCGTCCTTAGTCTTAAAGTAAAAGACTTAGGCTTTCACAGATCTCAATGTAAAGTTGTTATTTTTTAATTCTGAAGAAAACTGAATCCATTTTATAATATTAAAATGCAATACATAGGTCGACACTGTTGTAGTAGCCAATAACTTGATATATACTTAGTTCATTCAAGTGATAATTATTTAGGGCCTATTATGTGTTATACTCTGATCTGTGTACTGGGAATACAGCAATAGAGTCTCTGAGAGTCCCTGGTCTCAAGGAGCTGACATTCTAATATTAAAAAAAAAAATCATTGTGCACTGAAAAATACCTAATTTCAGCTACTGCTATAAGTGATCAATTTTGCATACTTAGTTCTAAACTGTGTGCTGAATATACCTATTTTAATTTTTAATTTGATACATCAACTTGCCTGGGTTAAAGGATGCCCAGATAGCTGATAAAACATTTCCAGGTGTGTCTGTGAGAGTATTCCCAGAAAAGATGAGCATTTGAATCAGTAGCCCAGAGATCTTGCAGGGAGTGGGCATCTTTGCTTTGGCTTATTTGGATATTTGCAACCTGGAACAACAGATAGTTACTAATAGCATCTAGAAGAGCAAACCATAGTTCTTAGTCCTTCTGTAATATAACAAAGCCATCAGTGAAATCAGAAATTCTGTGTAATTGGAGAAGGAAGAAATGAGTGGCTATGAAGACTTCTATCACTTGAGATACTTTTCGGAAGTTCAGACTTTGCTAGTGACACTCACAAAGGAATTTAACAGAGAACTATGGTTTGCTCTTCTGGGCTGGAAATGTATGCCTGATTGTGGAGCATGTGCTAGTGTCTTGCCAACAGCAAGAAACAGAGTTGCTCTCCTGTAGGAGCAGTGCATCTCTATGGGCTCTGAAGCACGAGCAGATGACTAGCTCCAGACTACCCTGGTTTCATTCTGCATTCGGTAACCAACCACGGCGTTATAAACAGCAAACAAGTAAGATCCTATCATGGCCACACACCCTGTGAGTATGTTTTTCTTTTGTGGAAGTAGCATCATCTCTTCCACTTCTGAAAGATGTCCTGAAGCATGAACTGATCTCTAAACATCAGCTTATACCACAGAAGAATCCAGTTCAGAATCTTGTATATGAACTTAGCAATAAATAAATAAAGGCAAAACCATGTTTTTGACACAGCCAAGAACAGCAGGAAGTGTCCAGGTAGAAAATTAAACTGATGTGTTAATGAGCAGACTTTGGACATGTCCAGCTGTCCCTTTTCTAAATAACATGAACGAAGAATCCCCCTGTGTGCTTGTTGCAAGCATACTTCAGTTATGTATCTACAGGAATTTGGGAAGGATGCTAAATCTAGTATGTAGACATTTACCCATTCCACAAATATTATTGAGCTACTACTGTGTACCAAGTGCTTAACATATATCAAGGAATAAAGTAGACAGAAATACCTGCCTTTTTGGAGGTTACATTCTAGTTGATGGGGAGAGCTGAGAGGATAGATATGAAAAAATAAACATTATAAGCATGTAAATCATACAGTACATTAGAAGGGCAGGGGTGCTATGGACGAAATAAAGCAGTATGAAAATCAGGAGTTCCAGAGCAAGCTATGTGCTCAGTTTTAGAGATGTCTGAAGAAGTATCTTCAGATTTTCTGAATGGCTTGCCATATGCCTGTCTCCTTTCTGAGCATCCCTGCTATGGAGAAAGACTCTGTTCCCAGAAAGCACCTATAGTAGAGCTAGGTTAGTGGAAAGACCAGACCAGAGGAGGCTATCTTTTCTTTGGAGACCCAGCACTGTCACTCCTGCCAATGGATTCCTTCTTTTCCAGGAGGCATCCAGAATCTTTATGGTTCTTTCCATCCTCTTTCATGAAACTTACTCTGTGAGTGTTTTCTGAGGGCAGGGAAGTATTTATGCTTTAATCAATGTTCACTACCATACTTGCAGAAGAGGGAGATGCCTGATATGCCTGCTACTGACCAGGGCAGAGGAGTCTAGGTAAGGTGACAAGACAGAAAATACGCTGCTGGTGTTCTGGATATTGACAATCAGGTAGTGGGCAGTGGAAGGGACTTGGGGTGTTTGAGGGTAGCGACAAACTTCACTTCCAGCAGAGAGCTACCCACACCCTACTGCTTACCTCATTGCATGTGACAGGTTTCCAGAGATCCATACTCACCCATACCCCCCACTGAAATCCTTACCTAATATATGCTATAATTTTGAAGCAGATTGGTATGATTTTAAACTAATTGACCTTGAACTATGTGCTTAGTTTCTCTTCCATTAGGAACTCCACGTTTTGGAGAACAAATTGAATTAGTGCTTTTAGGATTATTTAGACAAAACAAACAAACAAACAAACAACCCTACCCCCCAAAAAAGAAACCCTCATTTCTGCCTGATTACAGTCACAACTACAGAGGTTTTTTTGTTGGTACTTTTGTTTTATTCATTTGTTTGTTCGGATTGAACCTTGTTTGTTGCAACATCCATATGTCTATGAGTGGGCTTAGAAACTTAAGAGCTGAAGGATTCCTATTTCAGCTGATTTCAAATCACGGCTTTCTTACTTGTAAGAGACAGAAAATAATATTCCCCAAAGAACATCATCTTATATACAGTTGCTGAACATATAAATTTATATGTGAAAATTTAACAGGATCATAATGACATATTGAATAAAAAAAGAATCCGTGACTCTGATACTAAATGTTAAACAAATAATAAATAAAAAGAGGTGAAGGAAAAGGTCTTTTTATAGTAGAATACTAAGTAATATAGAAGAAATAGTAGAGTTGGAATATCACCACTTTGCAACAAGCACAGTCATAATTAACATAGTCAAAACTCATCTACAGATAAGAATAGTATATTTACACAGTCTCAATGTATCCCCACATGTATTTCTTATTTACAAATGGAAACAAGAAATCTTTACAACAGAAAAATAGGATGTTAATGACCTAAATCAAGGTATCCTGTGCATCCTGTGCATATCAAGGTATCTGATATGGCACAGTGAGAAGAATGCAACAAAACTCACATATTATCCCTACCAGGAAATAGATAACCTGAATGAAATCCTCCAGAAATAATCAGACAATCCCAAGTTGGGGGACATTTTTATAAAATGTCTGGTCTTTACTGTCAATGTCATGTGAGGAAAAGAATAAAAGTAAGGAACAGTTTCTGTTTAAAGTTAAGTATAATCATACACTGACAACTCAACGAAATGTGTGATTCTAGATTAGAGCCTGAGTTAAAAGGAAAAATAAAAATTGAGACATCTAGAGAAAATTGAATTTGGACTACATATAAGATATTACTACTATATGTGTGTTAAATTTCTTAGTTTGATAATTATATTGTAAATGTTGCATTCTACCATGAAAATTATTCTTCTAATAGATACAAATGGAAATGCTTAGGAGTCTACAACTAATATGGTTCCACAAAATGATAGATTCTATATAATAAAGAATTTGTCTAGCCTTTGTGCTTGATTTCTGGGTGGTAGCCTCTAAGCCCTTGGAATTTCCTGAGTGGTAGGAATGTCAGTCTTTTTGTATATGATGGTTCCCTTGGACTACATTTAATAGTTTATGCTACAGAAATTATTTAATATGTGATATGGTCATACCAGAAAGACCAAGCATGTGATTAGACGATTGGGGCTTTGAGTCACTGGATATCTGCCCAACCTTTGGAAAGGGGAAGTGGCTGGATAGTGAGTCACATACCAGTAATTTAATCAATCATACTTGATGAAGGCCCAATAAAATCTATGGACACCAAAGCATGGGTGAGCTTCCCTGGTTCACAATACCCTGCGAATTGTCACACATCAATGTGTCAAGAAGGTGATATATCCTCAGAAACAATCGAATTTCAGCATTTTTCCTATTTGTCTCTTCCTTGGGCTGGGTCTTATTTGTATCCTTTTGCTAAAATAAAGCTGCAATCATAAGTGTAGCACTCCCCTGAGTTCTGTGGGCCAGTGCAGCAGATTATTGAGCCTGAGCAGCTAGTGGGAACCCCCAAATTTAAGGCCAGCTGGTCACAAATGAGGATGGCCTGGGGACCCCTCAACTTGCCACTGGTGCTGGAGGTGAGGGCAGTCTTGTGAAAGACTGTGCCCTTAGCTTCTAAAGTTTGGCCTAACTCCAGGTAATCACTTAGAAGTCATTGTACTATTTTTACAAATTTCTGTAAGTTTAGCATTTTTCAAAAAATTTGGTAAAACAGTTTATGGCTCTTGTGTGATGTGAAGAAGTAGAAATGATAATCTGAAGATACTGTTTGGCAGACTGTTATGTATCTCTATGGGCACATCATATCAACACTGAGATTTGCCTGATTAGGTGAACAATTGGATTGTTAGATTTATTTTTCCTTAGAAGTTAGTTCATTTGGATTGAAAAAGCCTATTTTAAGCCAGCTTGATTTTATAGACTTAAAAATGCCAAAAGCTAAACACTAGGTGCTAAATATGTGCCATAGCTAACATGAAAATGAGTAAACTTTACCTGATAGACTTGGAAAATGCAAATATTTTTTTAAACCACACTAAAACAGCATTCTTTTTAAGAGTGGAATGCAGTCAATCAATAGAGTTAGCCATTCAAAGGCATTTTAAAAAATAATAATCTAGAGCCAGGCGAAATGGTGCACTCCTGTAGTCCCGGCTGGTTATGAGGCTAAGGTGGGAGGATGCCTGGAGCCCAGGAGTTTGAGTCCAGCCTGGGCCACATAGCAATACCTCATCTCTTTAAAAAAAATAAAACAAAACAAAAACAAACAAATAAACAAAACCCTTTACCAGGCACATAGTGGATGCTCAATAAATAGCAATAGTAATAAATAGCAGGCAAGACATATGAGGGACTTGAGGAAATGTTGGTATCAATAATTCCTTCCTTCAGTTTTGTGCTTTTCATTCTTAAAACTAAAAGACGTTTCTGTAGTATGCTCTCACCAAGTTGAAGTGGGGTCCAGGATAAACAGTTTCAATTATCACTGTAATAAAGAGAAAACACCATAAAAGTAAATGGATTCTCAAGGTCATGAATTATGAATTGCAGAGTACCAGCCAATTCCATTCCTTCTCCTACCAGGTCACATAAGTGCTCAAATTGAGGAGTTTGATAACCCCTCTAGTCTTTGATAATAGAATTAGAGAAAGGGAGAGAGAGAGAAGAATGAAAACAAGAGGAAGGAAGGAAGGAAGGAAGGGAGGAAGGAAGGAAGGAAGGAAGGAAGGAAGGAAGGAAGGAAGGAAGGAAGGAAGGAAGGAAGGAAGGAAGGAAAAAGAAGGGAAGAAAGGAGGCTTTTTTCTTGTTCAAAATGTAGGTATGACATTAACAATTAAAAATGGAACTTTAATTTTAATTTCTTTCAACTTACTACACTGCTGATATTCCACTGTTCATCAACAACCTGTTTCCTACAGTATAATGAGTGTTGTTCTCCTTCATGCCTGCACTGTCTATATCTATATCTTGGACAAATGGTTTTTAAACAAATTTCATAAAATCTTGTCCATGTTACCTGTAACTTCTATAACCGTAATACAAATTATAATAATTTAGTTTGAAATACATATTAATTTACTTGCAATCAACTTACATAAATGCAGGAGAGATAATTTACTCTGTCTTTTTCTCTCTCTCTTATCCCTGTATATTATAAACGTCACACATTGTATTTCAAAGCATTTTACATCATTACGTGGCTGCCATTCTGAGTTGTTCAGCAAGTGAAACCAATTGTTTCCCCCTTTCCC
>VSMD01133729.1:0-45995 GCA_008750895.1 Mirza zaza | reverse complement strand
TAAATTTGTTAAAATTGTGAATTTTATGTCACGTGAGAATTGTTTCTCAATTGAACAAATTAAAGAATAAAAATCGGTGCAGGGGGAATAGACACACTCACCAGTGAGCTAAAACAGGGAACGGTCCGCAGCAGACGCAAACTGGGGGATGTGCCCAAGGGCGACCTTCGGGTGGAAGGACATTAGCAGTGCAGAGGTGGCATGAAGAGTAAACCCCAGGCCAGGGCTCAGGCCTGCAGTCCCAGCAAGGGGGGAAAGTGGAGGCGGGAGGGTCCCTCAAGCCCAGGAGCTCAAGACCAGGACTCTGGGCAACAGAGGGAGACCCCGTCTCTGAAAAAGCAAAAGAATATCAAGGAAAATGGCATGAATAAGGATAAGTGTAAATACATATCGAATTTATAAAATACAAGAAGTTAAAAATAAAGACATTCAGGCGGGGTAAACAGAGTCCAGGTGACCTAAGGCCGTTGTGTTGTTTGGGAAGTCAGTGGGCATCCCTGCTAGTGTCAGCTGCGTGACGCCAAGAACACAAGTTGTGATTGGTTGGCAACTACTACAAAAGATGAGTAAAACAATGTAAAATTTCTAAGCTAAACTAAAGGATACATGGCATAGTTTTGTTAATGAACAAGAAAAACAAAACAAAACAAGAAAAGTGAAGAAAAGGGCACAGGCAGGAAGTAGAAAGCACTAAAGGAAACATGAAAATACCTTCTCCGCCGTCCTCCCGGGAGGACCTTCGCTGTCTGGCTTTCAGATTCACATCCACACCCCACCTGGAATTGCTCTTGAGCACAGAAGAAGGCAGGAGTCCAGTCTTGCTGTTTAACCCCTGGGTTAAATCTGACTGGCCCGGGGGCAGCCGCCAGGCCTCCTCCTTCCTAAGGAAGCTCACACCGGCTGGCAGGAGACACAGGCTGCCCTTTGCTTCCTTTGAAGACACCTGTGGCTCACCTGCTTTGCTGAGGGGCAGAAAGACGCCAGGATAAGTCAGAAATGGCCCTGCCCGAGTCACTTGGGGGCACCACCAGCTTTAACCCTTGTTGCCCCCCCACCCTCCACTATAACAAGCGGAGGATTCGCCCTGGTGTGGGCAGCCCAGTCTGTCCCGGTCCGACCTCCTTCTCTGGCTGCTGTGGGGTCCACGACTCCCTGAGCGACCTCTAACGGTGGCGTCTCAGGAAGCTCTGTTTCTTAACTAAGGGGATCCCAAATGTCCTAATTCGTGCAGTCTCCCGGGCAGCCTTTTCCACCACAGGTCATCAGAACACGCTCAGGGCGTGGGCTTCGGCAGGCCCGAGCAGGGCTGGTCATCTGACAGGTCTGCAGGTGACGCCCACGGCGCCGGCCCTGGGACCACGCCGAGAACAGCTGCTGGTTGACCCTCCACTCACGTCTCCCTTACCCGGAGACCCGCATTTCCAAATGGCGGTTGGTGGTTCCACCAGCACCCAGACCCTCAGGAGACAGCCTTCTGCCTGCGTTGAGGACAGCACCACCACCAGCCACCAAGACCCACTTGCCTCAGCGACCTCCAGGCTGCACCCCCTCCCGCCTCCAGCCTGCAACCCCTCCCGCCTCCAGCCTGCACCCCCTCCCGCCTCCAGCCTGCACCCCCTCCCGCCTCCAGCCTGCACCCCCTTCCACCTCCAGCCTTCACCCCCTCCCACCTCCAGCCTGCACCCCCTCTCACCTCCAGCCTGCACCCCCTCTGCCGTGCACCCCCTCCTGACAGTTCTGCAAGTTCTGCCTTCCTCCCATTCTCCCTCTCACTCGGGCAGTCGTCGGGTTTTGCTGATTGGCTCCAGCCCGTCCATTCCCTGATTCCTTCCCCGTCCCCCACCCGACAGTCCTGAACCGTGCTGTTGGGATCACCGCTCCCCCAGGCAGACAGGCAGCGGCTTTCCTGTCCCCTCAGGGAGCAGTGGGGGGGAAGGATCTCCCTCCCCTAGTCTGCCTGGCCACCTGGGCTGGAGGATGTGCTGGGCATCTCTGATCCTCTCGCTACGGGAATGTTCGTGCAGCCCTGCGCCCTGTGGCGTGACCAGCTCTCCTCTCTGCCCGAGGCCCCAGTGCCCTTCTGACCTACCTGTCTCCCTTGTATGCCACACGAAGCTGGTCATGCCCCTCGGAGGCCACTTGTCTCCCTCAGAACCAGGAGGTTCCCCGGCTGCCCTTGGTCAAACTGAGGTCTGCATAACCAACGTGGCAGGTGCTGAACGGTAACCCTCACCCTAACCCCTGACCCTGACCCTGACCCTAACCCTAACCCTCATTCTAAGCCCTGACCCTCACCCTCACCCTCAACCTGACCGGAACCCCTGACCCTAACCCCCAGCATAACCCGCACCTTCACTCCAATCCTATCCCTGACCCTGACCCTAACTTCTAATCCTCACCCTTACCCTCACCCTACCCTAACCCCTGACCCTGACCCTGACCCTGACCCTCGCCGGTGGTGCCTGCGCTCAGAAGTCTGTCCGGCCTCCCCTGAGCCAGAGAAGGGCCTGAAAGGTGATGAAGGAAGCCTGGTGCCCGCTGTGACCCTCTGTTTATATGAAAACCTGTCCCCTCGCTACAAATGGCCCTGCAGCCGAGGCCGGGCAACCAAGGCAGGAGCGTGGGCACCTCCCACCCCGTGGAGAGCACCCCCCCCTCGCTCACTGCAGCCTCAGCCCGCTGCCTCCCCCTGCTCAGGGCCCCCCGCCCGGCAGCCTTTCCCGGGGAGGGTCCTGACTCACCCCTGCACACAGCGGCCTGCGCTCCCGGTGCCCCTGCTCCCGACCCCGCCCTGTGCTGGTGGCAGCCAGGTGGCCACCGAGGGCCCCGCCACTCCCCCGTCAGCTGTGGCTCCTGAAAGGTGACATGATGGGGCAGGTGGCCCCAGGGTCCCAGTGACAGTGGCCAGGAGCCGGGTTCTGGCTGCAGGAGGCTGCCGGGTCTGCGGTGGAGGAGGGGAGGGGACGGGAGCAGGGACCTCACCCTCCTCGCTTTATGTCCCTGTGAGTTGGCAGTGACGGATGTGCCTGCACCTAGGGTCACTCTGCTGGGGACCAGTCTCTGCTCCTGGCAGGGCTGGAACTCGGGGGCCCCGGGGGCCAATCAGGGAGACTCTGGGCCCCTGCCAAGTGCTGGGACTCTGTGTCCTCCTGGGTCCTCTGTTGCCACCTTTGCCCAACCCCCATCCCCAGGGCTGGGGACGGAAGCTCAGCTGTCCCTGAGGTGGACTGTCCCCTGGACGCAGGTGTGAACTCCTGTGTCCTCAGCCCTTCCTTCAGCAACCCCCGCCCCCGCCCCACAACGCTCTGATCTTCTGAGAGTTGACTTTATGTCGTGGGTAAAACTCAGCCTCTCTGCCCCATCCCTGGTCACCCCCACACAGGGCCCTGACCCTGAGCCACTGCCTCCCGAGCGGGGGAAGACCCCAGTTATTCTGTTTGTGGAGGAGGGATGGGGTGAGGGTGGGTGGGTAACATTTGAAAAATTCTTCATTTTCAAAATTATAAAACCAAAACCTGCGTGAAAAACTCAAGCAATTAGAAAGTGTGTTTGGGGCCACGGCGCCCTCTCTGTCCCCCCCACCCCCCGGCCCGGCCCACTCCGCTGGCGTTTTGTGTCTCCACTCCCAGAGCCTCGGCGAGGACCGGAGGTGGGTGAGTGTGTGAGCTGTGCATTTTGTCTAGCGTGTTTTTTCTTTTGCAAAAATATGATCACGCTAGATGTCAGGTCTGCAATTTGGTTTTGTAACTGGATGTTGTATTAATGTAATTGTCTGCTTATGCCACTGCCTCTGTCTCTCAGCTGTCTCCAGGGTTCCGTCGTGTGGGGGGCCGTAACTCATGCATCCAACTCTATACTAGTCGGCACTTTTTGTTGCATTTTCCAAAACGGTACAGTGTTGTGACAAACGGCTTTGCTCTGTGCACTCGGAGCTCAGATTCCTTCAGGCTGGGGTCAGTTCCCAGCAGCTGCGGGGGTGGCTGGGGGAGTGTTTGAGGTCCACGTTCCATTGTGCTCCAAAAACCCATCACTTGTTCCTTAATGTAGTAATAGTACAGTCAGCCCTCCTTGCATGGAGCAAACTATAGGTTGAAAATATTTGGAAAAAAATAAAAATAACAATGCAATAATAAAAAAAATAGTAATACAGTATAACTATTTACATAGTAATAGAAAAAAACTATTTACATAGTAATCTAGAGGTTTTAAAATATAGAAGAGGATGTGTAGGTCATGTGCAAATACTGCGCCAGTTTGTATCAGGGACTTGGGCATTCTCGGGTTTTGGTATCTGCGGGGAGTCCTGGAACCAGTCCCCGCAGACACTGGGGACAAGTGCATGTGACAGTTCCCCTCCCTTCACCGATAAGCAGTGCAAACCCCACAGACACAGCATATCCCGTTTTAACTTGCGCATCTGTATTTCTGGAAGGTTGACGACCTTCCAAATGTGTCTCCATGTCTGTAACTCCGTGATTTGTCTCTTTCTGCTCTTCACTCTGTCCACTGGCTTTGGTCACTTTTTCCTCGTTGATGACTGTCAGCCCCTCGCCCACTGTAAACAGCAGCCGCCACCCCCATGCATGCCGCAAGCACCTGCTGTTTTCATCTTGGAGTCTTTCGGAGTCCCAGCCTGCCGGTCCTTTCCTTTCGAGACTGGATCTGACGTGAAGGTTATATGAACAACAGCTGTCGCCCCACACGCTCACAGTTTGATCTCGCATATTCTCGTTTCCACCGGAGTCCGGTCGGGAGGCAGAATCCACGCAGTGACTTACACAGGGCCAGCGAGGTACAAGGGTGACCACAGGATGTGAGGAAACCACAGGCCCCCTGGGGCTGACGGACGGTGGCTAAGGAGGAGGAGTGTGGGTGGCGGGCGGGCAGCCCCTGAGCCGGGCGTCCCTGTCGTGGGCAAAGCCGCACTTGCAGCCCTCTGGGAGACAAGCTGCCTGCACCGCCGGGGCCGGAGCCCCCAGTCCCTGCACGAGCCGGAGGCCACCTCCCTGGTGCCAGCGGGGGATGGTGACAGCAGCCGGTGGCCAGCCATGAAATTGTTTTTCTTCTTTAAAAAATTATTTTTTAAGTTGACAAATGAAAATCGTATGTACTTATCGCGTACGGCATGATGTTTTCATATGTGTACATTGCGGAATGGATACATCAAGCTAGTTAACATGTGCCTGGCCTCACATATTTTTTGTGGTGAGAACATTTAAAATCTGTTCTCCTAGTAATTTTCAAGTATACAATACATTGTTCTTGACCAGGGGTCCTCAAACTTTTTAAACAGGGGGCCAGTTCACTGTCCCTCGGACCGTTGGAGGGCCGGACTATAGTTTAAAAAAAAACTATGAACAAATTCCTGTGCACACTGCACGTATCTTATTTTGAAGTAAAAAACAAACGGGCAAAAACACCCGCATGTGGCCCACGGGCCGTAGTTTGAGGACATTTGCTCTTGACTATAGTCGCCGTGTTGTAGAAGAGATCTCTTGAACTTATCCAACCCGCCTAGTGGAAATTTTGTGTCCTTTAGCCATCTCCCCTCCCCTCTCTTCTCCTTCCCTCCCCTCATCCCTTCCCCCCTCTCCCCTCCCCTCTTCTCCTCCCCTCCCTTCCCCTCCCCTCCCCTCCCCTCCACTCCCCTCCCCTCCCCCAGCCCTGGGCAGCCACCATTCCACTCTCCACTTCCGTGAGTTCGACTTTCCTAGATTCCACGTGTAAGTGGGATCCTGTGGTATTTCTCTTTCTGCGCCTGGTTTATTTCACTTAATGTCCTCCAGGTTCATCCACGTTGTTGCAAAAGACAGGATTTCCTTCTCTGTTAAGGCCGACTAGTCTTCCGCTGCACGGGCAGACCATGTTTTGCGTGTCCACGCACCCCCCCCCCCGGACAGCTGGTGGCCCCCACGTCGTGGCTGCTGTGAACGTGGGCACACTCATGCCTCTGGAGTCCCTGCTTTCAATTTTCTTTGAATATGTACCCAAAGCAGGGTTGCTGGATCACGCGGCAATTCCATACCGTCCGCGACACGGCGGCTGCGCCGTGGCACGTGTCCACCCGCGTGCACACGGGTTCTGGCTTCTCCATGTCCGTCCTGACACTGGCATCCTCTGTTCTTTAATTAATTAGTCAATTATCTTAATTAATTTTGTTGTAAATATTTGAGGTTTATGGCGTGATGCTGCAGGATACATTTACATGGCAAAATGGTTACCATAGTGAAGGTGACCGACACATCTGTCATCTGACATAGTTTCTTCTTCTGTGACAAGAGCAGCTAAGAGCTGCTGACTTGGCAATTGTTACTGCAAAAGTGGCGATTTCATATAGTAATTGTCATCTCTCTTCTCTGTGCATGTGAATACCTACAAACAATTTTATCTTCACAGAGATCTCAGCGTGCACCTACCTCTGCCCCTCACTTTTCCTTTTACTACTTTGAGCCCATGTCCTGGGTTGACCACCCCCTATCCATGGTCTGACTTTGAGCTCAGACCGGGGTGACCCCAGCCCAGTCGGGGAACTGAAACCACCTGCAGCCACAGCCGAGTAGAGTCCAAACTGAGACGGTCCGCGTTAACGTGACTTCACTCCCACCTGTCCCCACTGACATGATTCGATTAGTCCAGAAGTTCTCGCCTAGAAAGAGGCAAATAGCTCTCATTTCTTTCGGGAATCTCCTCTTCCTGGAACTGGGGACCACGAGGCCCATCCAGAGACTCTTTGCTGAGACTTGAGGTGAAACCCTCCCCTGCTCTGCGCACCAGTCCCAATTACCAGGTCGCGGCAGGCTGGCCGGCCGTGTCCAGTGCCCACCAGGCCTCCGCGGGGAAAGAGCTTCCTCCTTAAACGAGACCCCAACACCATGTGACTGTTTGCCCTTGAACTCCCCTTGGGGAAGCTGCAGGGGCTCCATGGAGGTAGCAGCCTCCCTTCCCGGGTCGACAGTGAACTTGGCTTTGCGTTCGCCGCAGCTGTCGAGGGCCCTCCCGGGAGTGCGGGGCACACGCTCTGAGCTCGCTCCTTAGCGAGCATCCTGCGCGCTCACTCCACCTGCTCAACCCCACTGTGCGTCTGCCTTACCCATTTCCTGGGGCTGCCACGACAAGGCTCCACGAACCGGGCGCCGTAAACAGCAGAAATGTTCTCCTCTCGCAGTTGTGGAGAGGAGGAGTCCAGAACCCGGCAATGGCGTGGCCCGGCTTCCTCTGAACCCTGAAGGGCAAAGTCCTTCCCCGCAGCCGCTTCAGAGCAGGGTTCCAGCCGGCCCGAGTCTTCACGCGGCCTCTCCTGTGTTTGCCTCTGTGTCTCCACGGCGTGCTCCTTTCTGTGTCTCTTCCCCGCTTCTCGTAAGGACACTGGCCACGCTAGACAGGGGCCACCTCGCTCCAGCACGACTCGTTTCAGCTAATCACATCCGCAGCAATCCTGTTCCCACATGAGGCCACATTCACAGGTCCCCGTGGCTGCGACTCTAGTTTATCTTTTTTGGCGGAATAGCCAACCCATAACAACTCCCCAGGGAACCCGACTTAATACAGCTTTTAGAATAGTCCCAGTTTTTATCCATATAGATATTTTTAAGTTTCTACATAGTCAAATTTTCTTATGGCTTGTGCATTTTTAATCTACTTTAAAATGCCTTCCCTACTCCAAGAATCAATTCACCCATATTTTCTTCTAGTATTTTTTTTCTAGTATCTTTCTAGTATTTTCTTTCTAGTATTTTTGTAGATTTATTTTCCCGATGTTGGACCAAATTCTCACTGATAAGACGAATAAATCCAGTGGGTTTAATTTTTATATTCATATTCTCATCAACTTCAATAGAAAATTGGCCCCAAATGTTGCAACTTTTCCCAAAAAACTTGTTCTATAGCTTCTTGGTTGGGTCCTCAGCTGAGAAACACTGTTTCTGGTTAGCCCGACAAGTGCAAATACTTAATTCTGTTCTAGAAGCATAATTTGGGGGGCATTAAATCAAGTTTTTGTTTTTAAATAATGCCACCAACTTCAAAAGTGTTGATGTTTTAAGAATTTTAAAATGTAAAGCGTGTTGCTTTTCATAGTGGTATCATTTTATTTTTTTGCATCAGAAAAAAATCCTTTTGAAATCTCACTACATTCTGAGTTTATCAAATATTTTGTCATATTGTGTTTTCTTTCATTCTGAAGAGTCAGTAGTGAGCTCGATAAAGGTGGCAGCTGCCACGGAAGTGCCACCAACTGCGGTACCGACATGCAGGCCTGGGGCCACTAGATCTTAAACTCCCCAAAGCTAAGTTAAATTCTGGTTTTTATGTGAGATCTCCAAATTTTCCAAAGTTTTAAACTACTTCAATTTTTAGATGCTCTTTAAACTGAAGAAGTTATGCCTATCATTTACGGCTCTCCTCTTTTCTCCTCCAATCCAGACACCAGCATTCCTGTGAACACAAGAAATCTACCCCCTCAGAACCTTTGATGTGTTATTCTCTCTGGTTGAAGTTCTTTTCCTCTTCCTCCAGGTCTTTACCCCAAAGTCACCTTGCCACTCAGGACTTCTCTGAGGGATGAATTAAAATTTTCAGCTTTCTTTCAATATTTTAATTTTTTTATTTCATTGGCTAGATTCTCCATACACTATTGTATTTTAGTGGTGACACTGAGCACTCTTTTTCTCGTCTATTGTGAAAACTATGTTAATATTTCATCTAATCATGGTGTCTATTGTAGGCTGCAAGTAGATACATTTTATCAAGTTGAAAACATTGCTATAACATTTCCTATAAGTACTGCTTTGGCTACAACCCCTAAATGTTGATGTACAGAGTTTTCAGTGCAATTTAGTTTTACCTAGTTTGAGTTTTCATTGCTGTTTCTTCTTTGACCTGTGAGTTATGTGCAAGAGTGTGTCTTACATTTCCAGATATTTAAGATTTTTTAGTTATATTTTTATTAGCATCTATTTGATCACATTTCATCACAGAACATGGCCTGTATGAGAATTATACTTGGAAATATTCTGGGGTACTTGCTTTATGCACTAGCATGTGATTAATTTTTATAATTGTTCTATGAAATCTTAAGATGAAAATGCCCTCCAAGTTTGATGCAGAATTCTGTATATATTCCTTAAGATCAAACTTGTTAATTATGTTATCCATTTTTTCTGTATCTTAGATGAATTGTTTTTAATTGCTTAATCTATCAATGATTGAAAAAATATATTTAAATATACTACTATGATGGTGGATTTATAGAAATATCTCTGTTGTTATACCATTTATTTCTTTTATATTTTGAGGCTATTTCTTTCATATTTTTACATGTTTAAAACTGTATATCTTTTTGGAAGTGAAAGCTTTTAGAATTATGTAGTGACCCTCTGTCATGGTGAGGTGCTTTGTCTCAAAGTCTAGGATCTTCCCCACTGAAATCAGTACAGCCTACCAGCTTTCACTTTGTTGGTAATTGCCTGAGATACATTTTTCTGTTTTTTTTTTTTTTTTTTACTTTAAATGTTTGTATGGACCAAAGGGTTTAACAATGTTTCCCATAAATAACATATAGCTGGATGGTGTGTTTTTTAATATAATTTTATAATCTCTGATATTGATTGGTGAGTTCATTCTGATTATTAGTGTAGTCAAGATTGTCTTACTAATTTGCTTTTGCATTGCTATTCACTTTACCTTCTTATATTTCTCCTCCTCCTCCTCCTTCTGGTCCTCCTCCTCCTGGTCCTCCTCCTGGTTCTCCTCCTGCTCCTTCTCCTGCTCCTCCTCCTCCTTCTTCTTCTCCTTCCTCTTTATCTTTCTTTTACTTTTTAGCATCTCTGAGTTATTATTTGCAGTGTCTATGATAAGTCCACTCCAACATCTCTGACTTCCTCAGCTTTTGGACTCCTTCCTCCTCATCACACTGGGAGGACAGTGCGTTGCAAACTCACTCAGTGTTGCCCAATGTTATTTCCATCCACCAACCACACAAACCACCAGGACCACCAGTAACCCGCCCAGCTAATATAATAAGTTCAGAATCTCTGGTTCGTACACCATTCGCCCCATTGCCACACTCTGGCCCCTTGGCTCACCTCCTAAAATCTCTCACCTGTCCCCCAGACTTCGATCCATATAAAATAGTAAGATATTTCAGTTCTTTTGGAACTCAGGTCACCTCCTCTTCCAGGGTGAAGGTCACAGAACCTGACCATACCGACAAGAACCAAGCGTGCAGCCATGGTAGAGCCTAAGTGCTTGGACCTAGAGGGAATGGGGACTGAATTAGGGACACCGCACAGCAGGGTCCAGCCAGAGTATGTCTCCTGGCGTCACCCCATTGCTAGATCCAAACAGATCACGCCTCATTACCCTCTAAGACCTGTCCCAACCCCCAGCTCAGGGAGACAGACTTGAGTCCAACTCTCGAGTCCTTGTTTTGGCCGCCTGACAGCAAACCTTTCTCACTGCAGAAACCTAATGCTTTGGCATGTGGCTTGCTGTCATGCACAGGCAAACGAACCCAGTTCCGTGCAGGTACATTACCTCTAGGACTCCCGACACCTGACTCACCTATGGGGCTAAAGGCAGGGAGCATGGCAAGGGTGTCTAGAGGACAACAGACCCCTTTCCTGGTCACTGCCTCAGACGAGCTGTTCTCGGGATCCTCCAGCAAGAAAAGGTTGAAAGGTCAGGGAGACCTGGGTTTAAGTTTCTCAGCTTCATTAATATCCACCACAAGTCCCCATTTCAAGTTTAAGGACATATTCCCTCTCAAACAATCCTATATGGTAAGGGACTTGCTAAAGCTATGAACTAAACTTATGCTGTATTTCTGCACCTTGCACAATTAAATTTAGGGTCTTATCCGCAGTGGCTATAAGAAAAAAAGGAACTTTTGGGGCCACCCTAGGCACTCTCCAGTTCTCTGGGCACGATTGTCCCTGAGTGTGGAAAGTCCTGGGCAGCCCCTGATTTCAGGACGTTTGCCAGCACAGTCAGAAGTATCCCGCCCACTGCTGCACAGACCTGCGATCGCCGTGACCAAGAGCCAAGTGCAGCGATGGTTGGACTTCTTGGTTCTTGCCTTCAAGAGGTGCTTCAACCCAATCCCCTGCAGGAGACCGTGTAAGGGTGATGATGCTCCTGCATGGCACAGAGGATGTCTCACACTTTTTGTTGGCATGAAGGCTATTACTGAATTTAAACTAAAATCAATGAATAGCAAGCAACACAATTAAGGTTTCTAAATGTGCAAAAAAGTTATGATTCTTTGTTCTCCTCTAATCACTATTTTTAATTTTATTGTATATGACTAAAGAAACTGGTTTTTAAAAAGACTTTTTTTTAAATTAAGATTTCAATTTATGACTTGGTCATAAGCTATGTTTGGAACATTCCAATTTTGGAAAACTCTAATCTATTATCTCTTCAAACATTGCTACCAGATCATTCCTTTACTCCTTCATTCGAGGACTCAAATCATACAGATGTTAAGTTTTATCACCATATTCTCTAGGTCTCTTGTGCTTTATAAGTGTTTTTTCATTCAGTTATTTTCTTTTGATGTGTATTCCAGTTTACTAATGCTCTCTCTAGCTACATCTAATCTGATGTTAAACAGATTGTGTTCTGTGTTAAAAGTCATGAGGCTCAAAAATACTTTTCACTTTCTTATTTTTCACAATTTTTCATTATTTTTTATCCTGTTTTTTTCTTCTTGGAAATATTTATTTTTCCTAGAATACATCATGTACAACTGCCTCATTGTTTACTTGATAAACAGGATATGCCAAACCTTGTCTTTTGGGGTCTGCACCTACTTACATGAGTAAGTAAGTACCTCTCTCTACAGCTCCAATTCCCACAACACACCACTTTCTAGACCTGGGTCAAACACCCCCATATACACCGCAAGAAAATTTTGGAGGAACTGGCTGGTCTAGATTGATTCAAAAGTAGCTCTCAAGTTAACCACCTGGTGAGTTCCCCAGAGTCTCTTTCTGCTTCTTGCATCTGTTCAGACAACAGCACAGCAACCCTCTCCTGCGTGTCTTGGGGTTTTATACTATATTGATTACTTCACAGATCTTTTCCTTTCTGAAGAATCCTCCAAACTATCTGCTTGATGATGAAATTCTTTCTTGATTTTTCCAGATTATTATGAATTTATTACATTCAGGAACTATATTTTGCATCATTTAATGGGGTCGGGGGAGAGAGAGAGAAAAGCGACTGTGCTTACTCAGCCATCTTGAACCAATACAGCTTTCATTTGTGTAGCTCTGTGATAAAGACAACTCTGTCAGCCAAGTCTTTGAATTTTTATCATAAAATTTTTACTAACTTTCATATTAATCTTATTTGATAAAGAGAGAGCTCAAAAAGATTCAAAGGATGAAAAAAGTGTTTTAAGATTTCTGAACACATGAGTACTAGCATACCATTTTTCAAAATACTATATTCAAATAAAAATTTCAAAATAATGTTAATTAACCCATTTTTATATTATACTGTAGAGCAAAAAAAGCATTTACATATTAAATTTATTCTAACAACATTGTGAGTTAAATATTAATGGTGCTTGGCACTGTTTAGTATCTTTCTGCAGAGACCACTGTCAGTGAATGAACCGGGACCCAAGCCCAGGTCTTCTAAGTACAAATCCAGCCCTGATCCTACTGATCCTACACGAAAGCTGTCCTTTGAGAGTTGCTCTGTATTCTAGCCCCATCAGGAGTGAGTTACCCATCACCTTGGGCTTTTTACTAATCATGCCAGAGTTTATTTTTCCCAACCCTAAAGTAAAATACTCCCCTGGGTTCCATCTGCAAACTACCTGTGCTGCTAACAGGCTTGAAACTCTTGCCTCATTAAGGAGTCTCTGACGAGCTAATCAAACGTGGCTGGAGTGTGGCCAAGGAAAGGCCCGGGGAGGATCTGCATGCGGAGACGGGGAGGATGGGGATGCAACCCCCAAGAGCTCAGCCTGGGCAACTGGGGATCCTGATGGGCTGGGCTTGGCTAACAACCCGCTCGCAGGGAGCTCGTCCCATCAGGCCGCACATCGTAATGAACTTGGGCTTTTGACCCCAGCCCCTAGTGAGCTAGCTTGGCAAGTCGCATCTTTTAAGTGGTTCAAGTTGCCAAACCACCAGCATCTGCCAAGTTAAGCTCATGACCCGTAGCCCAAAGGAGAAGTCTATTCTTACACAAAGGCTCCTTGTTTGCCCGTGCTGTCAAAACGCTGGTTCTGAATAGCTCGCTATCTTATGGGACCAGAATCAGAGAACCTGGACATACCCAAAATTCACTTAGTCATATCCCATCATAGAATGAGGCTTAGACAAACTGGGATTTTACAAGCTGCTTAAAGTCCAACGTCAATCACAAAGAAAAGGGCACGACAATGACAAAACTTTGGAAAAGAACGATTAGGAGGGATTCTTTTTCAACCAGATGTTAATATTTATTATAAAACTAGTCACATCTGGTACTGTTGGCTGCCCAGAAAAACAGCCATTTCCTCATTCTCTGGCCATTAGCATAGCACCTGCCCACGACAGAGACTGAATATACTGGATCCTGGCCTTCTCAGCCATCCTTGCAGCTGGCGGTACCAGTATTTGACCCAGTTGGGACCAATGGGATGTAAACCATCTTGGAATCATCTGGAAATACTTTCCTCATGAACAACACAAACAGTAGGGCAAGACACACCCTTTAGAGAAGATGAACAGCGGTCCTCTGCATCCATTTGCTGGTGTGATACTGTACAAGGATCCCTGTGAGCCCATGGGGCCACCCAGAGTAAAGACAGTAACTTTCATCGTTTTTGAAATGGGTGTGGTCATGTCACTAAGTTCTGATCAAGGTACTATAGTCAAAGTGTCATGTGACACTTTCTCAGCAACTTCCTAGGCTGCTTATAACACAGATGGCACCATGTGGAACCAGGACTTCAAGTTCAAATGTGGTGGGACCAAAATGCAGAAGGAATGTGAGTTACTGTCACCTACCAGCCCTGCATCACCTGCCTGGACCTTCACATCACAGTAAGGGGCCTTGTCTCTTATGCAAGCCACGTTGTTTGGGTTTTTTATCACTCGCAGCTACTCTGGCCCTAAATAAGTCCCCTGTAGCCCCTTCCTTTCTGTCTTTGGACATGTGGAGGTGGTATGACATTTGGAGCTGCAGTAGCCATCTTGATGCCATGAGTCAACCACCCTGAGTGTAACGTCAATGCTCCAAGGAACGGTGAGAAGGAAGGTGGAAAAACCCCCTCTCTGTGCACCTGACACGACTCTCAGACCAACTACTCCTGACCTGTCACACATGGTAATAAAACCATTATTGTTTAAGCTATATTTAGTAAAATATTTGTCACTTTCAGCCAAAAACATCCCAAATGATTCAGATAAGTTAATTAAAACTGAATTGTTAGTAGGAGAACAAACAAGCAGTGGAATGAACTATAGAGTCTGAAAACAGACATATGCAAAATGGTGTCTCAAACCAGCAGAGTTTGAGGGTAAGCTTACTCCAAAGTCATCACCTTATATAACCTCAAATGTCAATTTACCAGTGAAAATTATGACACACACAAAGAAACAGGGTAGTATGGCTCACACAGAGAAATCAGTAACTCAGCTGAAACTATCCTTAATGGGACCTTGATGGTGGACTTACTAGACAGACAACCATGAAATCAACCATTATAAATATGTTTAAAGAAATAAAGAAAATCATGTTTAAAAAATTCAAAGAAAGTGTGTTAATGATGTCTTATCAAATAGAAAATATCAATAAAGAGAAATTACACATATAACATACATTACATATAAATGATATATCTGTATATGTGCACCTCCAACAGAAATTATGGAGACCAAAAGTATAATAACTGAAATGAAAAATTCACTAGAGGTGCTCAACTGCAGAAGAAAGAATCAGCAGACTTGAACATAGGTCAATAGAGATTGTCCAGTCTGAAGAACAGAAAGATAAGAGAATGATTAAGAATAAATAGAGCTTCAGAAACCTATGAGACACCATCAAGTCTGCCTACATACACATAATTAGAGTCCCAAAAGAAGAGGAGAGAACATAGAAAAAAATATTTGAAGAAAGAATCATGGAAAATTTCCCAACTTTGATGGAAAACATTAGTCTACGCACACAAGAAGCTCAATGAATTTCAAGTATAAGAAATCAAAGATATCTACCCTTAAACACATTATAGTCAAACTTTCAAAAGTCCAAAATGAGAGACTACATCAAGGGAAAAATAACTCATCATATAATAAATCCTTAATCAGATTAGCAACTAACTTATCATCAGAAACCACGAGGTCAGAAAGCAGGGAGATACCACATTCAAACTGCTGAAAGAAAAAGGTTGTTGACCAAGAAATCAATATATAGCAAAACTGTCCTTGAAAAATGAAGAGTAAACTAAGATATTTAAAAATAGAAGAATTTATCACTAAGCCTACAAGAAATACTAAAAAGAGTCTTTCAGACTGAAAAGAAAGGATATAAAATCTGGCTTAAATCCAAATGAAGGCTGGGTGCAGTGGCTCATGCCTATAATCCTAGCACTTTGGGAGGCTGAGGCAGGAGGATTGCTTGAGATCAGGAGTTTGAGCCCGGCCCGAGCAAGAAAGAGCGAGATCCTGTCTCTACTAAAAACAGAAAAAAATAGCTGGGCATGATGGCTCGTGCCTGTAGTCCCAGCTACTGGGGAGGCTAAGGCAGGAGGATCACTTGAGTCCAGGAGTTTGAGGTTGCTGTGAGCCAGGCTGATGCCATGACACTCTAGCCAGGTGGATAGAGTGAAATTCTGTCTCAAAAAAGAAGAAGAAGAAATCCAAATGAAGAAATAAAGAGCACTGGTAAAGGTAATTAAATAGGTAAATCTGAAAGTCAATATATATTTTGGTAACTTTTTTCTTCTTGTAATTTAAAAGATAATTTCATAAAACATTAATCATAAAACTGTGTAGGTTGGCTTATGTGAAAATATAATTTGTGTGATAATAGCACAAAGGAGGGGAAAAGGAAGGGAGCTACATTGAAATAATGTTTCTATATACTCTTAAAATTAGTATTGACCCAAACTGGAAAAGATGCTAATTTTAATCACCAGAAAAACTATTGAGAAAATTACTCCAAAAATATAATAAAGAAATCATATATTAACATAAAAGAAGGCAGTAATGAAAAAGTGGAGGAAGAAAAAGACATAAATCATGTAGCAAATGAATGTTGCAATGGTAGACAGAAGTCCTATCATATTGATAATTACATCAAATGTAAATGTATTATAGATTCAAATCAAAAAGCAGAGATTAGAAGAATGAATTTTTAAGAAACAGGATCCAATGGATGTGAGATCTACATATAATGTGAAATCTACTTTACATTCAAAGACAGAAATGGGTTGAAAATAAAAGAATGTAAAAAGATCAAACATACAAATTGTAACCAACAGAGAGCTGGATCAGATATACTAATATCAGGCAAAGTAGACTTTAAAATAAAAATTGTTGCTAAAGACAAAGAACATTTTATATTGATAAATGGGTCAATTTAGCAGGAAGATGAAATATAAATATATATGCACCTCACAATTGAGCCCTAAAATATATAAAAAGAAAAATGACAGAATTGAAGGGTGACATAGACAACTCAACAATAACAGGTGGAGACTTCAATGTTCTCAATAATTAATAGAACAACTAGACAGAAAATTAGCAAAGAAATAGAACACTTGAGCCATGCTATCAACCAATTTGTCCTAACAGACATCTATAGAACCCTATACCCAACAATGGCACAGTACATATTCTTTTCAAGACCAAATGGAACATTGTCCAAGACAGACCATATGCTAAGCCATAAAATGAGTCGTAATAAATTTGAAATAATTGAAATCATACAAGTATGCACTTTGACCACAATAAAAATAAATTAGAAATCAACACCACAGAAGAAAATTTGGGAAATCCACAAATATTTGGAAATTAACAACATGTTATAAATAAAAAATGTGTCAAAAAAAGAAGTTACAGGAGAAATTAGAAAGTATTTTGAACACATAGCATATAAAAATTTAAAGAATGCAGTTAAATCAGTGCTTACAGGGAAATTTATAGCTTTAAATATCTCTACAAAAAGGAAGAAAGATTTCTAATAAATACTGTTAAATATCTAAGTTAAAAATCTGAGGGAAAAAAGGAAAGCAAATTTAACCAAATACAAACAGAAAGAAGGAAAGAATAAAGATTAGTGTGGAAATAAATGGACTAGAAAACAGAACAATAGGGGAAGACAATTAGACAAAAATTTGGTTCTTTGAAAAGATCAGCAACATTGTCAGACACTTATCTGGACTATCTAAAAAAGCAGGAGGTGAGGGCAAGAGAGGGAGACACGGGTCATAAAAAATAGGAGCAAAATAGTGTATATCACCATGGGCCCTTCAGAAATCAAAAGGATTACAAAGAAATACTCTGAACAACCTGATGGTAACAAATTTACAACCTAGGGAAAATGGACAAATTCCATGAAAGTCACAGATTACCAAATTGATTCAAGAAAAAATATAAAATTTGAATAGACAACAACAAGTAACAAATTTGAATAAGTAATTTAAAATCTTCCCACAAAGTAAAGCTCAGGCAGGCCTAGATGGCTACCTAGTGATTGCCTACTGAATCAATTCTCTCAAATACTTTTAAAAACCCAGTACTATAAAAATCCATAAATCTATGCATTCTAATATAACCAAGTGATTTTTGACAAAGGAGCAAAAGCAATTTAGTGGAGGAAGAATAGCCTTTCAACAAATCATGGTGGAACAATCATACATGCATAGGTGAAAACAAATAACAAAAAATAGAAATATCAAACTTCAACCTAAATTTCACAACTTGTATAAAAATGTACCCAAAAGGGATCTTTGGACTTAAATGTAAAAATGGAAGTATAAAATCCTCTGGATTTGTTTTTTCTTCAACTACATGTAAACCTACAATTATCTCAAAATAAAAATTTAATTAAAAAACCCATGAGTGAACTGAGGGCAAAAAGAAACCTAAATGAACGAAGCTCTAGAAAGTGCCAAATATTTTGTAGAATAAACTGATTCCACAGCTGCTCCCATCCCTGGCATAGCTGTATAAGGAAAAGAGTCCATCATGGGAGTGGGGGAGGAAAAATACGCCAACTTTAGTGAACTCTCAGCGTCGCATTGTGCTGGCAGGAGAGCGTGGGACGTGGAAGAGCCTCCCACACAGTGAGTTTGTGCCCACTCAAAAAGCTTTAATGATAGTCCTCACCTAGTGCTGGGGTAGAATCCACTGTTTGCAGGAGAAAATGAGAGTTAAGAGAGCAATCCACTGAGGCAAACAGTCTCTCTAAGTGCCCCAGCATTGTGTTTTTGGGGTGGTGTGGGAGAGTGGAGAGAAGCCACCAAAGGCACGTGAGGCTCTCAGCCACAGAACACTCAGTATGGCAGCTAAAGTGAGAAAAGCCTTGCAGATAATAATCTTGTATTTTACCTCTGGATAACTGAAGGCAGGGCAGGAAAACTAAGAGAAACTCCTCCGAGCCATCCCTGACCTTCACAGGAGGTAGGGCTGGGGCCTTCCGATGTTTGGTAGAGGGCAACAGGACAGAAGAGACCTCTTGTGACACAGGAAGCAGGTATCTGGACCGGGAAGGAAAGGCAAAGCCACCCCCAGGAAGTTGAGGTCCCAGGGCTCTGGCCTGAAGCATCAGGGAGAACTCCACAGTTGCTAAGGAGGCGGCTCAGGTGTCAGACCCCTGAAATCTCCCTGGTGCTCAGACCCTTACCACTGCTGAAGGAAAAGTCATGATACCACCCTCCAAACATGCGATGTAGGTGAGAAATAGATCAAACCAAAGCTGCCACAAAGACATGCCTAGCCTAACCCCAGCCAGACTGACTAAGGTCTCACACTAATGAACACACACACACACACACAAACACACGCACGCACGCACACGTGCGCGCGCGCGCACACACACACACACACTTCTGTACATCACAGAGAGTCAAACTTCCAAAAAACAAAAATAAAGACTGAATCTTAAAAGCTGCCAGGGGTGGGAGGGGATGGGAGGAGATATATCGTCTAACACTGAAATAACATTAAAATGACACCTGACTTTTCCTCGCGCACAATGGAGGCTAGAAGACAATGGAACAACCCCTTTAAGGTACTGGAGGGAAAACACTGTCAGCATAGAATTCTATGTCCAGCAAACACAGGCTTCAAAATGAGTGCAGAAACAAAGACCTTCTCAGCCAGAGGGAAACTGAGATCATCGAGAACATCTAGGCATGCACTATGAGAAATTCTAAAGGAAGATCTCCTGGCAGAAAGAAACTCACATGAGATAGAACCCCGAGTCTTTAATGAGTCTTCAATGAAGGAATAAAGAGGACCTAAAAGTGAACATACAGACAAACATAAAAGAACATTTTTAGAAAATATAAGAGCAAAAATTCAGGAGAGGAGTAAATGAAATTATACAATGTAACATCCCTATACAGTTCATTTTATAGTATAATATTAATTTAAGACTGGCCGTGATATGTTAAAGATACATATTTCAATCTCTAGAATAACCCCTGGAACTAACTGTGAGGGTTTCCTATTACTTCTATCGCAAATAACCACAAAATTCATGGCCCAAAACAATACAAATCTATTACCTTACAATTCTAGAGAACAAAAAGTCCGAAATGATCTAAAATCAAGATATGAAAAGGGTGCATTTCTCCTGGAGGTTCCAGGGAAGAAGCAGTTCCCGGCCTTTTCCCGTCTCGGGAGGCTGCCCACGGTCCTTGGCCTGCCACTGCGCACCTGTCCTGCCTTCCGCCCTCTCACCTCCCTCTCTGACTCCGGGCTCCCCCTCTAGCTTTTAAGGACTGTGTGATCCACTGGACCTACCAAGATAATCCGGGATAATCTTCCCGTCTACAGGTCTTTACCTTCTCACACCTTCGAGTCTCTGCCGTGCCCGGCAGACTCTGGGGGTCAGACGTGGACATCCCTGGGGTGGCTCCTCTGTGTCCCACAGCAGCAAAAGGAAGGTAGCTAAAATGCCCATACGGAAAAGAAAGTGGAATATTTTAAATATGCACAGTTTACCCAAAAGAAAAAAGAGAAACAAAGAAAAAAGGGAATAGGAGCAGATACTAACTCAGGAGACTTAAAACGTGCAATGAATTACACTAAGTGTAAATGAAATAAAATGCTCTAAATAATAGAGTGGGCTTTATTTATTTATTTATTTTTAAAAAAGCATTTTCTAATTTTACAATCTACAACTTTACTTTAAAAAGGCAGGTTGTTGTGAAAGTGCTGTTGACTCAGCTTCCCGGTGCTCGTCCAAGAATTCACGGAGCCCGTCTCCCTTCCTGAGCGGTTTCCTGAGCGCTGGCGGATGGGAACAGGTGTCTTTCTCCTCAAACAAATATCCACAGGCTGAGAATGTTAACTTATTCTTTCCCAGGGAGAAGGGGAGAGGGAGGCCAAGGGAACTAAAAGCTTTTCCCCAAACTCCCTGACTGTGGAATTCTCGGCCGTGCACGGGTTAACCAGTCAAACCAATTTTCACCCTGGAATTAGCTCCACACACGCGAAGACCCAGCAGACAACCCGGAGGTAAACTCTGTGGCTGATGCTAGTGTCACGTTGCCGGGGAAGAAAGCTCTTTCAGCAGAATCTCGTCTTCTTCTGAGCATCAGTAAACTAACAGAGATCCAAGGGGCATTCGGAGTGAGCAGAAAGTGATTTCAGAAGGTTGGCAGCAAAGAAGGCCAGAGGAAGGTCGATGACCCCAGGCATTCCGTGGCACCGATCCACGTTTTCGCCAGCATGGCAATGTCCCCAAGACTCTGCGTGGTTTGGGTGGATGAAGCTTACTTTCGTTTTGTCAGCAGTCACCTGGGACCGTCAGAGCCCTTCCTCCGGACTCTGCAGCGCTGGTAACTAGAAGGGCAGCTCGCAGCCCCGAACAGGTGCGGCAGGAGAGTGGAGCGTGGAGACTGCAGGCAGCTGTTCTCTGCCGGCTACGGAAAGACCATCTGGACCAACGAGCCAAGGGATGGGCAGACACAGGGTCTGAAAAGAGTCTGAACAGCCCTGTGCCCAGGAACCCCCTTCCCCTCCGTCCCCAGATCTTCCAGCAAACCCTGCTCTTCAGTGTCTGGTTACAATTGTTCTCCTGTCTTTCCCAGGGTAGACCATATTTTCTTTTCTCGCGGGAGAGCCTTCTCCAAGCCACAGGACATTTCTCTCCGCCTCAGAAGTGATTCTTCTCCAAGCCGTGAGCAGTTATTCCAGCTGGAGCTGAAGACCTCAAGCTGCGATTTATTTACCCTCTGACGTCATGTTGACTTTCTAGCTTCCGGGCCTGTGATCGACAGTGATGTTACTTTCATCTGCAGCAGAATTTCCAGGTGTGGCAAAGATCATTATATGGGTTTCTTTCATTAAGCCAGTTAGAAAACGCGATAAAGATTAAAATATTCTTTGTGTTGGTGACAACTATTCTTGAAGACTACCAGAGCTGTAATAATAATGTTATGCTAATAAATTCAACACCTTAGTTGAAAAGTCCAAACATTTTAAAAATTCACCTTATCAAGCCTGAAATAAGGCACAATAGAAAACCTGAAAAGCCATATATCTATTAAATAAGTAGAATTTGGAAACAAAACTTTCTTACCCAGGAAATTCCAGGACCATTCAGTTTCACTGAAATTTGCTATCAAAAACTTAATGAAGGCCGGGCGAGGTGGCTCACGCCTGTAACCCTAGCACTCTGGGAGGCCGAGGCGGGCGGATTGCTAGAGGTCAGGAGTTCTAAACCAGCCTGAGCAAGAGTGAGAGCCTGTCTCTACTATAGATAGAAAGAAATTAATTGGCCAACTAATATATATAGAAAAAATTAGCCGGGCATGGTGGCGCATGCCTGTAGTCCCAGCTACTCGGGAGGCTGAGGCAGGAGGATCGCTTGAGCCCAGGAGTTTGAGGTTGCTGTGAGCTAGGCTGATGCCACGGCACTCACTCTAGCCTGGGCAACAAAGCGAGACTCTGTCTCAAAAAAACAAACAAACAAAACAAACAAACAAAAAAGCTTAATGAAAAATAACACCATTCTTACGGAAACTCATTTAGAAAATAGACAAGGGGTTATTTTCCAACTGTGGTTGAAGCCAGTAAAACCCTGCTGTCAAAACACACAGTAGACATCACAAGAAAAGAAGACTACAGACCGATCCCTCCTTAGTGTTACCAGAAAAGTCTCTAAAAATATTAGCAAAAAAATCCAGCAATATAAACAAGGATATCTCATCATGACCAAGAAGGGTTTATTCCATGAATTCAAGATTGGAATACATTCAAAAGTTAATCGTCATAATTTATAATATTAACAGAATAAAAGAGAAAAATCATATTATCTCAATAAATGCAAAAAAAAAATCTTTGGCAAAAATTCAACATCTGTTCAAAGTAAATATCTCAGAAAGTAGGAATAGAAAAGTCGAAGAAAACTGCCTCAAGCCAGAAAATGGCATTGACAAAAACTTATAGCTAATATCATACATAATGTTGAAAAACTGAACTGAATGTTTTTCACCTAAGATCAGGATTAAGGCAAAGACATCTGCTTTCACTACTTCATTTAACATTGTGCGGAAAGTTTCAGGAAGTGCAATAAGCAAGGATAAAAACAAAATACAGAAATTGGACCAAAAAAAAAAAAGAATTAAAATGTGGCTTATTTACAAATAACACAATTTTCTACATAGAAAATACTCAGAAATCTATGGTCCAGCTACTAAATCTAGTAGGTAAATTTGTTAAGTTAAAGAATATGTAAGAATGTAATAAGGAAAAATTTAAAAATTTAAAAAAACTAAAAATTAAATCAGTTGAAAGTAGATAAAAGTAAGTATAAGCAGGTGTATAAAAGATGGGCCAAATTTTAAAAATAGGCAAAGATATCAACAGAATGATATCATCCACATTAAATTTTGATAGATTAAATATTCTATTTGAAAGGCTGAGATTGTCAGGTTGGCTGAATAAAAATCGTATATGCTTCTTACAAGAGACATACCTTAAACATTATACAAGCACATAGAAGAGATGGAAGCAGGTGCAGGGGAAATCTATGTCATGTACAATTAACCAAAATAAATCTTGTGTAGCTATGCTAATATCAGATGGTCTACCTTACAGCAAAAGGCAATTCAAGAAATAAAGAGGGAAATGTCATAGTGACAAAGGCAGGTTTGTGTGTCATCCAACCTGGGCAGGTTTTCTTGCAGCCGTTTATGTGCTCTGGGTTTCCTAGCAGCGATGCAAACCCAGTCTGCATGCAGTATCCACCTGCACCTCTCCGCTTCATCCTTAGGGTACTTGGAAACAGGCAAGGGGAAGTGTTGCAAGCGTGAGGCTCATGCCTTCTTCTGTCATGAGTAACGAACTCCTTTGTCTCTGATCCAGGAAGCTCACGTCTTCTGCCAACATCTATGAAGCGTGGCAGACTTCATTGTTAGCCCATACGTAGGTGAAATCTAGATTCTTCACAGTTCTTAACTAACATACACGGATGGCCAATAATCCCAGGAAAAGATGCTCAACATTGTTAGCAATTGGAGAAAGGCAAATTAAAAGCCACAATAAAATACTCTGCACGTTCGCTAGAATGGCTGATGTTTAAAAGAATCAATAAGCCTAAGTGGGGACGCAGGGCAGCTAAAATCCTCACACATTGCTGGTGGGAAAGTAAAAAGGTATTGACGCTATGAAACATCGTGTCGGCTTCTTCTACAGTCTAAATACATGTCCTGAATAACCTATAACTGCACACTTCATGTATCTATCCAACAGTATAAATAAGTCCCTGCACACACAAAGATATATGCCAAAGTATTCATAACGGCTTTGTTCCTAATAGCCACAACATAAACAAAACCCAAGCGCCAACCAGCAGGCAAGCAGATAACGATGTATATGGCACAGCCACGAGATGGGATGCTATTCGGCAACGAAAGGAACAAATTCCTTACGCACACAACAATACGGAAGGACAGATCTCAGAAACATGTTGGGCAAAAGAAGCCATTTCCATAAAATTCTGGAAAAGGCAAATCTTAGCTGTGGTGACCGAAAGCAGATCAGTAGTCTGGAGACAGTGGGTGGAGATCGTTTTCTGCAAATGGGCATAAATGAACTTTAATGGTGCGTCTTGATTGCGGTAATGTTAACAACTGTATGCATTTCACAAAATGCATACAACTTTACACTTCGAATCGGCGTATTTAAGTAAACAGACTATAGCTTATAAAGTTGCACCAAAAGGAACATGCCAATAGGAAAAATCTACAGCAATATGACACTTGGTCAAAGAGTAATAGTTTCCCTTCCCTCCCAATAGCTAACTTAATTTATTTTTATGTCCATTGTTTCAGGATCATTTGTTGAAAAGATGATTTTTCTCCATCAAACTATCCTGGTGCTTTCATCAAAAATCAAATCAGTGTTTATTTAAATTGTGGTCAATTTCTGGATTATATTAAATAGTCTGTTCTGGATATACGATATCTGTTCCGCTGGACTACGTATCTGCCCTTCCACCTCACCCCTGCTGTCCTGCCACAGGTGGTTTGAATTCACCAGCTTGCTGTCACCATCTGGTTAAAAGGGGTTTAGACTCCACGCGGATCTTGACTGTGAGAAAACGCGAAGTTGGCATCGCGATAGTATGGGCAGCTGAAAAGCAGGTTAGAAGCGGGCTACGTATGGTGCTAAGAAGACACACGACTGACGGAGGCTTCTCGATAGATCCAGCAAAGACGGAAGGAACCGCCCAAACCGCGAAATTCCCAGGGACGACGAGGCAGAGGCCACGCTGACGTTCCGCAAGCTACTGGAACCTGGCTGCTCTCGTCGCCTACCCTGGAACCAGGGAGAAGCGCGGCGCCCGCTCGGGGTGTCTGGACTTTGGAGGCCGCGTCTTCCGTGCCTGGGAACGTCGCTGTCTCCGTCCGTGAGACTAACCCAAAAGGCCGTGTTTGCACGGGGGCCGGGACAGAAGCATGCCGTGTCTGACTTCCAAAAGCAGCAGCTCTGCGGTGTTCTCGGGCCCTGGTGACTGACGCACACTCAGGTGTGACTCTGGAGGTGTCTGCAGCTCACACTGCGCATGGAGCTCACGGCTGAGGCCTGTGAGTGCCACCCGGTGGTGGGCCCTGGGACTTCGGACCAGAACATCCCCAGGTGCATCGATAGGGTATTAAGACATACGATATACGATACGATATTAAGACGTTAAGAGACCACTCCTAGCTTGCTGTGGGGCAGTGACTGTGACGGGCATGAAACCACCTTAAAAACCGGAAATGCCCATAATGTCTTGAGTGATGTCAGAGAAACACCCCATAAGGAGGGCAGAGTCCAGAAGAGTCCGGAACAAAGCGGTCTATACAGAGCCGTGCTGCCGGGAGAACGCCAGCAGGTGCCGGTCTCACAAGCAGCGGCCGCTTTCCCTTCCGGCCGACTGCAGACCCGCCCGAGGGTGCACGCCGACTGCCGCGCGGCCGCGTCCCGTGGGCAGCCCTTGTCCGGCCGGCGAGAAGCGGCGTGGCTGAGGGAGAGCAGCTCCATGGTGGGGGGACGGCACCCTGTTTGGGAGCCCCCCCCTGTGGCTGACGGAAGACGTGACTGAGGAAGCAGGCACGATCAGCGCGGCGGGCTGACGCACACGCCGCTTCCTTGTGGCACTGGAAGGACTGGACGAGGACAGGAGCCCCATGTTCGGGCGTTTCTGATACCTGGGCGGTGGCCACGGGCCCAGCCGTGCGGCCAGGCAGATGGGCAGCGGCTGCTGGACCACTGGAGCGCGGTGTGAGGCCGGGTGGGAGCCACCATGGGCATCTGAGGGCCCCGCGAGAGCAGGGCATGTTGAGGTCCATCAGAAGATCCCTCTTCCAGGATGGCAGGTGCCTGGAACCAGCAGTGGATGTCCTGGCGCACTCACTCGCGGTGGCCACCAGGGTCCAGGGAAGGGGCGGGCGTGGGGGCTGCACTGGGCGGGGGGCTGTGTCTGGACACGTCCCTCTCGCACCCTCAGAGGCACAAGCTGCCAGACACAGCCGTCCTGTCGGTGATCGAGGGGGCAGAGGCTGCAGGTGGCAGCCCCTGGGGGGAAGGCCCCACGCACAGCTGAGCGGCGGACTGTGCCCGGCCCCTGCTGGTCACTCTGGGAGGCTATAAATGGGTCCCCGCGGGAACAGACACTCGCCTTGGACCAGCCGTTGCGTACCTGGCGGTAAAGGCAAATGCTCGAGTATAAAAGGACTAGCACGGAAGACACTATACCAGTTTGCACCACGGAGTTTCTGTGTTTCCCCGAAAATAAGCCCTACCCATAAAATAAGCCCTAGCAGGATTTCTAAGCATTTGCGCAATAGAAGCCCCACCCTGAAAATAAGCCCTAGTGACGGGCGTGGCTGCGCAGCGCGTCTGTACAACCCGTGCGTGTCGTCGAGGAGCGGGAAAGAAGACGAGCAGCCCCTCTCATCTGCCGCATGAGAGCTTTCATGCTCGACATGAGAGATCGGGGCTGATGGTTCTAAAGGAAACAGAGTCACAAGACATTCAGGATGGGATTCGAGGTCTGGAGAGTGAGGATGATGTTCCAGAAGAAGACGACTTCACTGTATTTGAATAAATGTAGATGGTTGTACCGTACTTAAAAAAAAAATAACACATCCCCTGAGAATAAGCCCTAGGGTGTGTTCTCGAGGAAAAAGAAATATGAGACCCTGCCTTATTTTTGGGGAAACGCGGTACATTTCTTCAAGCCGAAGAGCACGCTTCACAACTTACAGCGTCCAACCACGCTGGGGCAAAGAGACGCGGCCCCCGATGGGCGCAGGGGTGCGTGTCGTCCTCAGCCATGGTTGGCAGAGGGCGGGAATGGGCACCGCAGCGCTTGCTCAAACTGGCGGGATTAAAGGCACGAGGAGCTGGCCGACACCGTCACGGGTGTGTGTCCACACCCGGCGTGGGGGGAGGCTGAGGAGGGGTCCCGGCTAGACAGATTCCTCCCTTTCTGGGGCGTCTGGGGAGATGCCGGTGCAGCCACACAGTCCTGCCCTCATCGCCGCAGCTTCCTTTCCGCGTCTGACGCCGCGGTCCGGGCTCGGAGCTGCACCTGCGGGGGCCGGAGGCAGGGTCAGGCAAGAAACCAACTGGACTCGGAACCCTTATTCCAGAATGTCTAGGGCAGATCGTACCTTCACCCAATCCGAGAACAACCGGAGGTGACGGGGCACGCAGCTGTGTCGTGGTGGGGCGGAGACAGCGGCTCGGCTCGAGCACTGTGCGAGCCTGCCCTGTTCTTACTGTGGCCATTCCGAGAGGGACACGGTGATGTCCCACCATGGCCTGGGCTGGCGTTGCCCTGGCGGCGAATGGCGGAACCCCTCTGCTCAGTCTGTGTCTACCCTGGCGTCCCCTTCTCTGACGGAGCATCCGTCCCGGTCGTCTGCCTGTCCCTTGCAGGGGCTGCCTCTGCTCTGTCTGCTGGGATGCTGGCATGTGGGGGGTTTATCTGTGGCAGTGACGGCCTCCTGCCCTGTGCCCGCCTCTGTCACGTGGAGCCCAGCGAGTGCCCAGCAAGTGCCTCTCCCAGGCTCCCCGGGGGAGCGGGCCCCTGGCTGCTCCCGTTTCTTCCGCCGCCAGAAAACCATCTTTGGAAACGTTTGCAGGACAGGCCTGTTCTGGCCGAGGCTGATACAAGGGTGTTTGTGTTGGTCACATACACGTGGAAAGAGAAGCTATTATCTTATGCCAGAAACTCAAGCGTCCCTATCCCCTTGAGAGTGACAACATTTGTGGACTCTGCGATACAGCAGGGGCCTGCCCTGTCCGTTCTCCTTGGTCTAGATCAGGCGTCCTCAAACTTCGGCCCGCGGGCGACATGCGGGCCGCCTAACACACTTATCCGGCCCTCCAGGTGTTTCTGCCACTGCTGCCTGTCCTGCTCGGCAGCCGACTTGTCCGGGCCCACGGTGCGCACTCTCCAACAGTCTGAGGGACAGTGAGCTGGCCCCCTGTTTATAAAGTTTGAGGACCCCTGCTCTAGATGATGTCATTGTGCTGGGAAAGGGTCAGCAGTGAGTGACATGAGCCACCCCCAGCCCTGCTGGGGCCGCCAGCAGCTGGGACCGCAGCTAATTGGCAGTGTGGGGCAGTCGCTTCTCCACAGCAGGTAATTGGACCCTGGAGTCCCCACATCCATGCACCAGGGGGAGGAAGACAGCGGCCCCTTCCCCCCAGCGCCTCCTTAAACCCGGGCAGGGCCAGCGGCTCCCGGGACTGGCCGGGCTGCGTCAGGGGTGTCAGAGAGCAGGGACGGTGAACCGCGGGGCCGTGCTAGGAGGAGGAAGGTCCACCACGCGGACCCCGCAGCCATCCAGGGTAGGTTCCCACAGCGTCCTTCCCTGCAGTGAAGTGACTGGGTCTGCGTGGCCACCCCGGATCCGGTCCCGCAAGGGGCGAGGTTGGAGGAAGGCCAGGACGGGGACCCCCAGCCCCCACTGGCCCAAGACCCAACTGTGCCATGCAGGGCCCTCCCCCAGCAGCCTCCCTCTGTCCCCACGCCCTGCTTCCCCATGCCCTTCCTGTCCCCACGCCCTCTTGTCCCCACGCCCTCTGTCCCCACGCCCTGCCCTCCCCAGGAGCCTCTCCCTCAGCAGGTGGAAAAGACCACCCAGGGCAGGGCACGATACCCACCCCCACATTGCCCACCCCCAGCTTTGCCTGCCCCTCGAGAGGTGACCCCTGAGTCCCACCTTAGAAGCCTCTGCAGCGTGTCTGCTGCCCGGGCATCTGCACGCTAGCATGCCGGTGACACCCGCCCTTTAGGTGCCCTCGCCCCCCTCGCCCTGCCCGTCCACCGCACCCCTCCTTCCCTTCCCGCTGCGCCTGCCGAGGGGCCACTTTCCTGGGTCTGAGGTCGGTGGCCGGTCCCGTCTGCTGCCAGGTGGAGAAGCGGGACTTGTGCGTGGGGAGGGGGACACAGGAGGGGTGCCAATCCCAGGCCCCAGTGTAACTCCATCCTAAACCTGCAGCTGGAGAGCACCCTCCTCCCTCCACGGCGTCCGGCTGGACTGTGCCGTGCTGGCGATTTTGGGGAGCGGCGTGGCAAGGGGTGCGAGGGAGATGTTCAAAGTCCCCTAGTCCCCTCCGCCTCCCAGACCTTGCCGGGGTCCTCTCCCGCCTGCCCATCCCCACTGCAGCTCAGACCTCGGGCTGAGCCTGGTCCCAGGCAGGGCACCGGGGGCCGACCTTCCCCAAAAGCACGTCCCGGAGGGCCCGTGTTTGGTGTTGATGAAACATGGCATTCCCGTCCTGCACACTGTCCACTGAGTGCTCCCGCCACGGGACGGGTCGGGAGAGCTTTCAGATCAAATGTCTAGTTCTCCTTCCAGATAACAGGGGGAAAAGGATGAAATCTGGGGAGAAATGTAAATTGCCCAGGCATATACATCTTGTCATGGTTTCATTTCGCCGAGAGTGTCCTGCTCTCGTGAGCCGTCACCCCAAGGAGACAGGGGACATGGGGCCCGGGTGGGGCAGAGGCTCATGGCCGAGTCCTCACCCCACAGCCATGCTCGGTAGCACGTGGGCTGGTGGGTGCCACTGGCTGAGAGGGGCAGCTGGGAGCAGTGAGTCCGCACCGGCCACAGGCGCGTGGGTGCAGGAATGTGAGCCGAGGGCCGCACATCTTCCAGCTTCTTGAAAGGAGCCAGATGTCTGTGCTTCCGCGTGAAATGTTCTCACTTCCCGCAAGGACGTCAGTTTTGGAGAACTGTCCTTCGTGAACCTGCAGGATCGAGGAGTGGGCATGACACAGTCGTGTCTGGGACGGGCTCGCGCAGTGCTCAGAGCTCGCTGGAATTCTCACTCTGCCCACGATCAAAATACGTCCCCTGTTTATGTCTAAGATGTCACTAATAGTCTTCGGTTATTTAAAAATCGGTGCCGAAGGAGCTTCCACGAGCGGCTGCCCGTGGCTGAGTCTCGCCGCAGGCTGAGCCTGAGCCCCGCGGTGTCGTGTCCGTGGAAAAGGCAGCATGGGGCAGAGGGACACCTGACAGACCCACAGGCATTGGACGCTTGGTCCTGAAATGTTCCTGATGTCACATAAGAAGAGCCCCCTTGTCTCTTAACATGTGTTTAACCACCTTGGCATCCCTAGCAATCCAGCCCATCTTTGCTAATCGCATGGCCTGAAATCCCCGTCTCTGACTGAGGACCATCTGTGATGTTCCTACGTGGCCCCGTGGGTTTAACGGTGGCACTCTCTATTCTCAGCGTTTATTCTCTTAGACCAGGGGTCCTCAAACTTTTTAAACAGGGGGCCAGTTCACCGTCTCTCAGACCTTTGGAGAGTGTGCACTGTGGGCCCGGGAGGAGTTGGCTGCTAAGCAGGACAGGCAGTGGCGGCAAAAACACCTGGCGGGCCAGGTAAATGTGCTAGGCGGCCGGCATGTGGCCCTCGGGCTGTAGTTTGAGGACGCCTATCTTAGACTGTCTTTTATGTTGACTGTATCCGTTTCTATCTGGAGGGGCAAGTCCTCTCTGCCCATCATTTCCTATTTCCTTTTTTTCTGAATTGTCTTAGCTGTTCTCACCTGTTATACTTCCAGAAGGTTTTAACAGTTATTTCACCCTGTTTCAAGAAAAATAAAATCTGGTGAGATTTCCATTAGAATTAAGCTAAATTTCAAAATTGATTTGAAGATATTGACATCTTTGCAATATTATTTTTTTCCCATCCAGGTTATGTTCTGATTAGGGATTGTTGGTACACAGGAAGGCTGCATTTTAAATATTTATCTTGAAATCCCTTAACTCTGATAGTGTTCCAGATTTTCTAGATTAAAAATTATGTCATCTAGAAACAATGACAATTTTTTCTATTTCTTTATCCCTTTTCGTAACAGGTAGCACCACGGCCCGTGGTTACACAGTAGCAGCTACAGCAAGGGCCTCGTTTCAACCCCGGCCCTGGTGGGAGGGGACGATTCTGGTATTTAGCTACGGGGACCCTGTAGGCTGTTGGTGGAGACAGATGTCATTTACCATATGAAGAGAAATCACTTCTTTGGGGGTGAGGAATGCACAAAAAATTGGGGATAATTTTCAGCATCAGCTGGACTACAAATGTGATCGTTTCCTAGATTTACTCACCTTGATCTTACTCACCTTTGATCTTACGTCTCCTTGCACTGCTGAAATAAACGGTGCTCCTTGCATGAAGCAAGTGCTCTTTTAATAAGCAGAAAATTCTATTCACTGGCATCTCCTTTGAGTTTTATGACTACAGTAAAAAATATTAGATCACTGGTTTGCAGTTTTCCTCCTGTGCGAGCTTTGTCAGGATTTTGTGTTAGGAGTCTGCTGTTTCGTAAAAGAACTGGGAAGAGCCTCCCGCGCCCTGTGCCCACTTCCGACGTGCAGGAAGGACCCGCTCCTGGCCTGGACGGGAGGCTCGTGCGGGGGAAGCGTCCGGGCCTGTCGGTTTTCTCTGAAGCAACTTCAGCAATTGTTATATTTACCCCGTCATGATGCTGAACCTTCTGCTTCACTTCGGTCAGTTTTCTCGGGAAAGAGCCCCTTTCCCTTGAGAGGAGGACCTTTACTCTCGCATGATTGCTTTCAACAATCGCGTGTGCTCCGTCTGTGGAGTGAATGAAGCCAGGAGAGGACGGACCCCTGACACGGGACCTGACCTCAGGACACAGGTCGGAGGCTCAGCAAGGGTTGCCAGGCGGTGCCTGTAGTTCGCTGTCTCTGCGTGCAGCTTGTCCTCTGCTTTGCGGCTGGCGTTGTGTGTTTGTGTTTCCCCGTCTTCCCGTTAGCTGGAGGTTGGTCTGTTTCACTGCCCTCCGCTCACCTTAGAACAAGGTGCGCTGCTGTTGACCAGTTCTATTATTTTTCCTAACTGATGAAAAATGATTTTATTTTTCCTTTCTTCTGCTTTCCTTGGTTTTGCTTTATAATTTTCCCCACTTTTTGAGTTTGATACGTATTTTTTTGTCTTTCCGATTGAAAAGTAAAAGCGTTGGGTGCCATAAAATTGCCAGCGAAGACCAGTTTTGCCACATCACGTATACATAGCGTTGTCGTTATTGTTAATTTCTACGTAAGCTGTGATGGCTGTTCCTATTTCTTCCTTGACTTAAGAGGCACTGGGCTGCTTTCTTCCTTTTTTCACGTGGTCGAGAGTGTCGTGTTTACTCTGATGTTGCTAATTTCAATTTTTTATGCCACTGCTTTTAAGAAAATGAGTTGTCTATGGTTTTTACTTTGAAGATATATTGGACTTTTTTGATGCTGTTAGAGATCATTTCTCCAAATTTCCTAAACAAAGGTATTTAGTTTTTCAGGGTACTGAGTTTAATAGACCTCAAGTCAACATTATAAATTACAGTATTCTAATACTCTACATTTTATCTACTTTTACATGTGAGATCTGTCAAATAGAGGGGCAGGTAGTAAAGTCTGCTACCATTACTTATTTCTGCCTATTTCTTCTGATACGAAACTCAGATCTCTGCTGACTCTATGTCGAAGTTGTATTATTCCCTGAAAGGCTTATAAATAAAATAGATGATTTGGAGTCTTAAATTTTTCTTGATCAATATGAATTCTGAAATCATGCTTTATTTTTGTTTATTTAATATATCCGAACCTGAGCTTGTAATTTCAACTAGACTTGAAGTTTTTAATCCTGCATCTTGTAGATATTATATTATTTTTTCCTAAGACTGGAGTCTTCTCCTTTTGCCAGGTGAGTGTATCCTATTTACATATATTTATATATATTGTCACAACTGATATTCTTACTCCAGCCATTGCTGTGTTTAGTTTTATGTGCTTCCTTGTTGGCTTCTTAACTTCTACATTTCTTTTTGTTCTTTCAAGACTTATAGGATCTACATCCTTTTAATTTACCGTTAAAAATTTCAAGGACTCATGTTGCTGTAATTATAAACTTCAAGAATAAAAAAATAGCTTTTTGATTTTCTCTTGTGAAAATGAGGCAAAATACACTTTTTCCTTATGACAACCTTGCTTCTCCCCAGTTTCTCTCTTTGTTCCCAAATAATTATTATTTTCTATTATATATCTTCTCAATTAACAAGGATTGACATTTCCATTTTGTTTTGTAACTATATGGGAAACACTAGGATTAAATGCTGTGATTGAATGCATGCATTTTCCTTCACTGCCAGCTTTTTTATGCTGTAATAGTTTTGGCTAAGGACTGTGATTTTATCTCAGGTTAATAGCTATGACTTTTGAGTTTCGTGTTGAGAAAAGGTTTGTAAGTCCTGTGTTCAGAACAGGGACTTGTGAAGACTGTCTCTCTATTACCCGCACACAGAAATAACTGCGAGTCTGAACATAGTATTATAGGTTCGTGCCCTTCCTCCCTCTATATAGGTTTCTCTGGTGTTTTCTGTGCTCTGATTTTTCTTATTTCAAAATATCAGGGGGCACAAGTGTTCTTGTTACATGGGTAAATTGTACAATGCTGAAGTCAGAGCTTTTCCTGTGCCTGCTGTACATTCTATCTGATGAGTAAGTTTTTATCCCTCCCCCTCCCACCCTCCCCCTTCTTAGTTTCCAATGTCCTTTACAACACTTTATGAACATGGGTCCCCATCATGTAGCTCCCACTTGTCAGTGAGAACATGTGGTGTTTGTTTTTCCATTCCTGAGATACTTTGCTTAGGATAATGTCCTCCAGTTCCATCCATGCTGCTGCAAAAGACATTATTTCATTCCTTTTTACAGCTGAGCAGTACTCATGGTGTATATACACCACATTTTCTTTATCCACTCACCAACTGATGGGCACTTAAACTGATTCCACATCTTTGCAATTGTGAATTGTGCTGCAATAAATATTCAGGTACAGGTGTCTTTTTGATATAATGACTTATTTTCCTGTGGGTAGATACCCAGTACTGGGATTGCTGGCTTGAATGGTGGGTCTACTTTTAGTTCTTTGAAGAAGCTCCATACTGTTTTGCACAGAGGATATATTAATTTACAGTCCCACCAACAGTGTGTAAGCATTCCTTCTTAGCACATCTACGCCAAAATCTGTTTTTTTTAATTTTTTAATAATGGCCATTCTGATAGGGGTAAGGTGATATATCATTGTGGTTTTAATTTGCACTCCCCTGATGGTTAGGGAGGTTGAGTATTTTGTCATATGTCTTGGTCATTTAGACAAAATTCTATTCATGTCTTTTACCAACTTTTTAATGGGATTATTTGGTTTTTTTATTGTTGATTTATTTGAGTTCTTTGTAGATTCTGGGTATTAACTCTTTGTAGGATATATGATTTGCAAATATTTTCTCTCATTCTATAGGTTGTCTATTTTTCTATTATTTCCTTTGCTATGCAGAGCTTTTTAATTTAAAAAGTCCCATTTATTTGTTTTTCCTTAATCTGCCTTTGAGGTCTTAGTCATAAATTCTTTGGCTAGAATGATGTCCAGAAGAGTTTTTCCTATGTTTTCTTCTGGAATTTTTATGGTTTTATGCCTTACATTTAACTCTTGAATCCATCCCAAATTAATTCTTATATATGGCAAGAGATAGGAATCCTGTTTCAGTCTTCTACATGTGGCTGTCTAGTTTTCCAAGCACCATTTATTGAATAAAGAGTGCTTTGCCCAGTGTATGTTTTATCTGCTTTATTGAAGATCGAGTTGGTTGTAGATATATAGTTTTATTTCGGGGTTCTCTATTCTGTTCCATTGGTCTATATTTCCACTTTTATACCAGTATCATGCTGTTTTGGTTACTATATCCTTGTACTATAATTTTAAATCAGGTAATGGGATGCAACCAGATTTGTTCTTTTTGCTTAAGATTGCTGTGGCTATTAGGGCTCTTTTTTTGTTTCACATGATGCTTAGGATTATTTTTTTCTAGATCTGTGAAATATGACATTGTTATTTTGATGGGAATTGTGTTGAACCTGTAAATCACTTTGGGAGGTATGGACATTGGACGTTTTAACAATGTTGATACTGTTGATCCATAATCATGAGATGTTTTTCCATTTGTTTGTGCCATCTACAATTTCTTTCTTCAGTGTTTGAAGTTCTCCTTGGAAAGATCTTTCACCTCCTTGATCAAGTTTATTCCTAGGTATTTTATTTTCTGTGCAGCTATTGTAAATGGTATTGAGTCCTTGATTGGACTGTCAGCTTGACTGTTATTAGTATATAGAAATTCTACTGATTTGTGGACATTGGATTTATAACCTGAGTCTTTTGTGAATTCATTCATCAATTTTAGGAGTCTTTTTGTGGAGTCTTCAGGGTTTACTCAACACAAGATCACATTGTTGGCAAATAGGGATAGTTTGACCTCTTTCCCAGTTTGGATGTCCTTTGTTTGTTTCTCTTGCCTGAATGACCTGTTTAGGATTTCCAGTACTATGTTGAATAGAAGTGGTGACAGTGAGCATCCTCATCTTTTTCCAGTTCCTGTAGAGAATGCTTTCAAATTTTCCTCATTCAGTATGATGTTGGCTGTGGTTTTGTCATAGATGACTTTTATAATTTTGAGGTATGTTCCTTCTATACATAGTTTGTTGAGAATTTTTTTGTGAAAACTTGCTGGATTTTATCAAATGCTTTTTCTGCATATATTGAGATGATAATATGGTCTTTGTTTTTGTTTCTGTTTATGTGGTGAATAACATTTATTGATTTGCAAATGTTGAACCATCCTTGCATCCCTAGGATCATGGTATATATATATTTTTGATATGCTGTTGAATTTGGTTTGCTAGTATTTTGTTGAGGGTTTTTGCATCTATATTCATAGGGGATATTGGTCTGTAGTTTTCCTTTTTGTTGTGTCCATTCCTGCTATGGTATAATGGTGATATTGGCTTTGTAGAATGAGTTAGGGAGGGTTCCCTCCTTCTCAATGTTATTGAACTATAGAATGGGTGCCAGTTCTTCTTTGTAGATCTGGTAGAATTCAGCTGTGATTTCGTCTGGGCTGGAGCTTTATTGTGTTGGGATATTTTTTAGTAATATTTCAATCTTGCTACTTATTATTGGTCCGTTCTTTCTATTTCTTCCTGATTCAGGCTTGGGAGATTGTGTGTTTCCAGGAATTTAACCATTTCTTTTAGGTTTTCCAGCTCATCTATGTGGAGATTTGCATAGTAGTCATGGATGATATTTTGTGTTTCTGTGGTATCAGTTGTAATGTCTCATTTTTCATTTCTGATTGACCTTATTTGAGGCCTTTCTTCTCTTTCTGGTTAATATAGCTAGTGGTCTATTTATTTCATTTATCTTTTCAAAGAACCAACTTTTTGTTTCATTGATACTTTATATTAGTTTTTTGGGGGGGTTTCTATTTCATTTAGGTCTGCTCTGAGTTTTATTATTTCTTTCCTTCTGATAGATTTGAGTTTGGTTTGTTCTTCTTTTTCTAGTTCCTTGAGGTGTGACATTAGGTTGTTAATTTGTGGTCTTTCTGTCTTTTTGATGTAAGCAATTTAAGGCTATGAATTTTCCCCTTAGCACTGCTTTGACTGTATCCCATGGATTTTTGAAAGCTTATGTTGCCTTTGTTGTTCAATTTGAAAATTGTGTAGATTGCTTAATGTCCCATCTACTTGGGTAGCTTTGAGAGTTCCTCTTGGAATTGATTTTTCATTTTATTCCACTGTGGTTTGAAAAGATATATGTTATGATTTCATGCTGAGACTTGTTAATCTCATATAATATAGACATATAATCTATCTTGGAAAATGTCCCATGTGCTGATAAGAAGAATGGATATTCTGCAGTTAGGGAGTAGAATGTTCTATAAATGTTATGTCCATTTGTTCTAGAGTTCCATGTAAGTCCAGTGATTCTTTTTTGATCTTCTGCCTCAATAATCTGTCTAGTTCTGTCAGTGGAGTGTTGAAATCCCCAGGTATTATGATGTTGCTGTTTATTTCTTTCCTTAGATCTAGTAGAATTTGCTGGTGTCACCTTCTCTTGTAAAATCAACTCCAAAACTATGCAAAATGTCAAATATCTACTAGTTTAGAAAAAAACATGTCAGACACTAAAAATAAGCCCAGAAGATGGAGGAGCATTAATGAATCATTGCCTAGAGGAGAATGATCTGCAAAGAAGAGCTGGGGACTTGCCTTATTGTTAATAGAATCCTTGGAGAATTCCAGATTGTAAAAAATATGACAGAGTTTCAAGATTATTTGAAGTGGAATATTTGTGGTGGCCAAGTGTGGGCAGGGTATTCCAAAGACTCAATCGTAGAGTCTCTGAGAGCTAGAACCTACACATCTGGTGTCAAACAATGAATGTGGAGTGCTGTATTTGGTTTCCACTGCTGCTTATGGGAAGCAGGTACCCCATCTTTGGTCACAACTCACCCTGAGTTTCAGCTCCACTTTCTCTCCTTACCAGCTGCACTGCAGCCCTTTGCTCTCACTCTTTGATGTCTTGCAGGTCCGCGTCTAGCCAGCACAGAAGGATGAGGGGGGAGAATGTCACCAAGGTAAGCATGTTCGTGCTGGTGGGCTTCCCCACAGCACCTGGACTGCAGTATGTGCTCTTCCTCCTCTTCCTGCTCACCTACCTCTTTGTCCTGGTGGAGAACTTGGCCATCATCCTCACTGTCTGGAGCAGCACCTCCCTCCACAGGCCCATGTACTACTTTCTGGGCTCCATGTCATCCTTGGAGATCTGGTATGTGTGTGACATCATGCCCAAGATGCTGGACGGCTTCCTCCTGCAGCGGAAACGCATCTCTTTTGTCGGGTGCATGACACAGCTCTACTTCTTCAGCTCCCTGGTGTGCACAGAGTGTGTGCTCCTGGCCTCCATGGCCTACGACCGCTATGTGGCCATCTGTCATCCCTTGCGCTACCATGTTATCATGACCACGGGGCTGTGCGTCCAGCTGGTGGTCTTCTCCTTTGTAAGCGGCTTCACCGTCTCCGTGATCAAGGTCTATTTTATCTCCAGTGCCACGTTCTGTGGCTCCAATGTCCTGAACCACTTCTTCTGTGACATTTCCCCCATCCTCAAGCTGGCCTGCACGGACTTCTCCACGGCAGAGCTGGTGGATTTCATCCTGGCCTTCATCATCCTCGTGTTCCCTCTCCTGGCCACCATGCTGTCCTACGGGCGCATCACCCTGGCTGTCCTGCGCATCCCCTCGGCCACCGGCCGTTGGAGAGCCTTCTCCACCTGTGCCTCTCACCTCACTGTGGTCGCCATCTTCTATATGGCCATGATCTTCATGTACGTCCGGCCCCAGGCCATCGATTCCCGGAGCTCCAACAAGCTCATCTCTGCTGTGTACACTGTCCTCACCCCCATCCTGAACCCCTTAATTTACTGTCTGAGGAACAAGGAATTTAAGGATGCCTTGAAAAAGGCCTTTGGCTGGGGTCAAGCTCCACCATAGAGGGCAGACCTTCTGGTCCTCCAGAACATCATCTCAGAATATACAATCTCTGTGGGAAGGCCATTTGATTTGCTATAATGGAAACTCTTAGCATTGTTGTTATACTGCATTTAATTTAAACATTACTTCTGATTCTATCTTCTCCTTCAGGGAAAAAATGGGATTGAAGTTAATATCACAGACATTTTGTTTGTGCTGTAATACCATTATTTTCTTTGTTTTATGTATGAGCAAAGAAGGACTTGGTAAAATTTAATAAATTTTCCTCACTTTTAAAATTATATTTCAGCAAACAGCAAAACATGACAGGTCATCTGAGATTTTAAAGTCCCCAATAAATTGCAGTGTGTTAATGTACCGAAATCTTGTACTCTGTGGCAAAATGAGCTCCAAGTGTCCCCAAAGAAAAGTGTGTCTGGGAACTGTGAGGGACCACAGATATGCATTTTAAACACACAGATGCATTCAGAGCATGTTCACTGAAAGTCCTGGGTGACTCTGCCTCTGCTTTTTCCTACATCAACTCCTATCCCCTGTCTAGTTAGCAACCATGAAAATAAAAAATGCTTTGCTAGTGTGTGAGTTCATCCTGGTGGGACACATGTAGGTACCCAGGCAGGTGGGGAACTACCTCTGTCCTGGTCACTGTTGTACCCTCTCAGCCCAGCACAGTGGCTGGTGCCCATGGGCACCTGAGAGACAGGTATGGGATGGGTGGACAGCGAGGAGATCGACAGAGCAAGGGGAGAGAGAGAGCAGACTCAGAGGGAGCTGCAGGGAGGACTCTAGGAGGGCCATGAGGATGGTATGATATTCCTTAAAACAGAAATAGGAATTATTCAAGTTAGAAGGTGGAGAAGAGGAAAGGCATTCCAGGCAATTCTAGACTAGCTAGGCTTCAGAGGCAAGAAATAGCACAGAGCTGTAAAGATCTGAAAGTCACAAGCATAGCTGTGGCCTGATGTTCATCAAGGGGTGACACTTGAGGGAAACTAGAGTATGGCACCGCAGATCTTGCAGATGTGGCAGGACAGAGGCAGAACCCTGAGTGCTCACAGGTGTTACAGGCAGGGGGGAACCCTAAGAGATGACAGGTATGGCAGGCCAGAGTCAGAACCCTGGGTGCACACAGGTGAGGCAGACCAGACTGAGAACACTAAGAGTCCACAGGTATGGCAATCAGAGTGGTAACCCAAGGTCCCACAGGTGTGGTAAGCAGAGAGAAACCCTGAGATCCTGTTGGCCTATAAAGAGACATAAAAGATTTCAGGAGTTTTGCAGGGATTTCCTTGAAGGACTATTTGAACAAGTTAGTTCACATGTCAAAAGCTACCTTGCCTCAGGAGGGCATCTTTCTGATTGGGAGCATTTTGCATGGTGACACTGTCTCAGACTGGAAGGCTGTTCGTGCCTGGTGCTTCTGTAAGAGAAGCCTCCGTATGTGGTCACAGGTGGAGAACTGATCAAGAATGCCCGACTGACAGACACCTGTAGCTAGAGACAACTGGCCTAAGGGAGAGTTCCTGCTTCACTCCTGGCCACTTGTCTCAATCAACAAGAAACTAGATAAAGAAATATAGAGCCTCTATATTTCTGCTTAGCCTTTCTGCTAAGCGATAATTTTATCTTAGGACTTAGAAATTTATCTTAGAAAAATATTGTAACCATTTGCTCATGTAGATAGAGTTAATTAGGGATCTCTAGAAGCTTTTGGGGACACTTAAAACCTAAATGAACTACCTGTTATTATGTAAATCTGTTACCACTGGCAACTGATCACTGCACGAATAAATACTGATGCAGGACTTCACTTGGGGCCTCACAGCTCATGGGAATGCTGGAGGACCCCTGACTTCCCCATCTTTTAAACTATACTTTTGTCTCTGTGTCTCTTCATTATTTCTCTGTTTCTATTATTTGTATATCCTTTGCAACCATCCAGGTAGGGAACCCGATTTTACTGGTAGCTTAGCTAACCGTCCACAAGATCCCACAGATATGGCAGGCTAGAGTCAGAACACTTACTGCTCACAGGTGTTGCAGGCCAGACCCACAACCTTGAGTGCTCACAGGTGAGGCTGGCCAGAGTCAGAACCCTAAGTGGTGACGGGTTGGCAGGTATAGGAGATCCCAGAGAGCACAGAGATGTGGTAGGCAGAACAGAACCCTCAGACCTCACAGTCAAGGCAAGCAAAGTGGAACTCTGAGTGGCAGGCAGAACTGAACCCCGAGAGCCCACAAGTGTGGCAGGTAGAGCGGGGCTCAGTGCACACAAGTGTGACAGGCAGAGCAGCATCCTCAGGCCTCACAGGTGCGGCAGGCAGACAGGAACTCCTAGAGCCCACAAGTGTGGCACACCAGAGTCAGAACTTTGATGCTCCAGTTGTGGCAGGCAGAGGGGAACCCTGAGAGCCCACAGGTGAAGGAGGCAGAGTAGATTCTCTAGAGCCCATTGGTTGGGCAGTCCAGAGTCAGAACCCTGAGAGCTGACAGGTGTGGGAGGCCAAAGTTGGAACCCTGAATGCTCACAGATATGGCAGTCAGAGCTGAACCCCAAGAGCTCACTGCTGTGCCTGGCAGGGCAGAACCCCAAGAGCTCACAGGTGTGGCAGTTGGGGCTGAACCCCGAGAGCTCGCAGGTGTGGCAGTCGGGGCTGACACGGGGGGCTCACAGGTGTGGCTGGAAGAGCAGAGCTCTGAGAGCTCACAGGTGTGGCTGGCAGCACGGGCTTCATCCAGCCGTTACTGCTAGTGGTCGGGGGCATGTTCAGATGCCTACTTTAGACATTCTACTTCGAATGTCTGTGTGTGACATGGACCAGGGGACCCAGTGGGAGGCAGGGAGACCATGGAGGAGCCTCGGGCTGTCCAGATGAGGTCAGAGCAACACCTGGACTGAGCAGAGAACGCAGGAGGGATGGAGTGGCCAGGCCCAGTAGAGGACTGCCTGGGTGTTCAAATCAGCATCGGGGTTAAGGAATTGAGGGGTGCTTCCACATTCATGTTTGGGGGACCAAATGGTCGACAGATAAGGTTCACCAAGGCTTTGCTGCCACTAAGCTTCTCCATCCATGGATTTTCCTGGTGGGCTGCCCACACCAAGGCAATGTCCTAACTGGCCCTCTCACTGTCAATCTCTGCCAGGGCAACTGTCCACACCTAAGTCTTCTACTTTCAAACATATACCTTCTAATAAGCACTCACTAAATCCAACTTTATCTACTATGGGGTCCATCCAAGTCTCTGTACAGCTTCAAACCAGAGACAACCGAAAAAACGTTCTTCAGTTCATATTATAAACTTCACCCAACTCTGGAATTGGCCTTGTGAGTCTGGTTTTGATTAAGTATAGAAACCACTTTGTAGTCAAGAATCACAAAACCCTCAGATTACACAGGATTCTGAAACCTGCTCCTCCTCTGAACCTGCCAGCATTCTGCCCTGTGGCCAGGCCCTCAGGGCTGTTCCAACCCTCTGGGAGGAGGTCCACTCTGGACCCCCTAGGGACTTGGTCATATTGGAGCAGCTCTTTGGGCAGAAAGGATGGCCTTCCTCATGGTGAATGTCCGTCACCTTGCAGCTTTGGCCACTGCTGCATGTCCTACTATGGGGAACTAACGAATGTCTAAAATCCACCTTTATCTGAGGCAAGGAAAAGTTGTTTTCCCCCAGCTGTACTAATTACAACTGAATTTTTGTACCCACATGCAGAGCCTTTGTGTACACTGTGCACCCTGTTAAAACTCATTTATCCTGACTCTCTGCCAAACTCTAGGATGCTCTTCTATCCCTATGTTGTTGCTCAGGAGCACACTGACTGTCCACCCCCAGCTTGTGTCCTTTCCAGAGTCGACTGCCCTACTGTGCCCCACCACTCAACACAGAGCGAGTCTTTATGCTGCCCACATCGGGAATTCCCCCACAAGCCTCCTGGTGTCATGGCCTGGATCTGCCTCTTTCATGTGCAGCCGCTCATCCCGGTCCCCACTCACCATTTGGCCTGCTTGGTCAGACACCATGGCCCTGTGTTATTTAGAGGAAGAGCAGGAGACCAGGTAAGACCATCCTGTGATGTTCCGCTGGTCCAGGGACCTGGCACAGGCTTGGAACAATGCTACTGCTGCCAGGGCCATCCTCAGGGCTCCTGAGAGCCCATTTCCCCCCACCCTAAGAAATGATTCGTTCTCCTGTGAAACCCTTCCATCTCCTCTGTCCACACACTTCCTTTGTTGCAACTAAATGAGTCATTCATTCATTCACTTATTCAATCATTCAAGCACAGACTACGTGCTTGGCACCTACTACGTGCCAGACACTAGTCTAGGCACTTTAGGGAAATGGTAAACAAAATAGACATAAATCCCAGCCCTCATGCAGTTTACATTCTATTACATGAGAGAGAAATACACAAAACAAATAGCTGAAATATTCATAGTGGCATTCAGGGACATGAGCTAACAAAATAAAAATACAACAGCTGTAGTCAGCAAAAAAAAAAAAAAATTTGCCCAGATAATCAAACTCTCCAACGTAAAGGACAAAGACAGGATCCTAAAAACAGTAAGAGAAAAGAAGCAAATAATATATAAAGGAGCTCCAGTTCTCCTGGCAAAATATTTCTTAACGGAAACCACACAGGCCAGGAGGGAATGGGACAATATTTTCACAGTGCTGAAAGAAAGAAACAGCCATCCAAGAAAACTATATCCAGCAAAGCTATCCTTCAAATACGAAGAGGAGATAACATCTTTTCTAGAAAAACAAAAGCTGAGGGAATTCACCACCACTAAACATGTCTTACAAGAAATGCTAAATGGAATTCTTTAATCTCAAATAACCCCACAACACTAATGCACAAGAAGAAAACATTGGAATATATAAAACCTACTGATAAAATTAAGTATACAGACAAATCCAGAATATTCTAATAAAGTCATTGTGGCATGCAATCCACTCATAACACTAGTATAAAGTCCAAAAAACAAATCTATCAAGAATGATAATGTCTACAGAAACTTGTTAAGAAATAAGCAATATAAAAATATGTAAATTGAGACAACGGAAAGTCAAAACGTGAGGGGAGATGGCGTTAAAGTGTAGATGTTTTTTTCATTTTCCTTTATGTTTTCTTATTCTTTTCTTTGTGATCTAAGATAACTTGTCATTCATTAAAATCACTTGTCATGTCTCTAAGATATTTTTTGTAAGCCTCATGGTATCTGCAATGCAAAAACCTATAATAAATTCACTAAAATAAAAAGCAACCAATTAAAACATACTACCAGACAAACGTCACTTAATTGCAAAGGAAGACAGTAAGAAAGGAAGAAAGAAGAAAAGGAGTTATAAAGCAACCAGAAAAAAAGCAACAAAATGGTAGTAGTAAGCCCTTAATTATCAATAGTAACACTGAATGTAATCAGACTCAATTCTGTTGCAAGGCATACAGTGGCTGAATGGACAAAGAACACTCAACTATATGCTGCCAACAAGAAACCTGCTTCACCTATAAAGACACACATAGATTGAAAGTGAAACAGTGGAAAAAGATATTCCATACAACTGGAAACCTATGAGGAGCAGGAGTAGCTATACATACAACAGATAAAATAGATTATAAATAAAAGACTATAAAGAGGGAAAAAGGTCACTAATAATGATGAAACAGTCAATTGAGTAAGGGGATATATTAACTATAAATATCTGTGCACCCAAACACCAGAGTTCCCAAATATATAAAGCAAACATTAATAGATGTAAAGAGAGAAATAGACTGCAATACAATAATAATACGGACTTCAACACCCGTCTCTCAGGAATAGACAGATCATTCAGATGGAAAATCAACAAACATTTAAACTACACACAAGACAAAATAAGCCTAACTGACATTTACATAACATTTCACCCAACTAGTGCAGATTAGACATTCTTTTAATCAGACATGGAAGATACTCCAGAACAGACCAAATCTTAGGCCATAAAAAAAGTCTCAACAAATTCAAAACAGTAGAAATCATATCAAGTATCTTTTCTGACCACAACAGAATAAAACTAGGCATCAATATTAAGAGGAACCTCTGAAAATACATGAACACATGGAAATTAAACAGCATGCTCCTGAACAACTGATGGATCTATGAAGAAATTCAAAAGGAAATTAAATTTTAATTCCTTGAAATGAGTGAAAATGGAAATACATCATACCAAAGTCTATGGGATAGGACAAAAGTAGTACTAAGAGGGAAGTTTATAGCAATAAACACCTATGTCAAAAAGTAGAAAGACTTCAACTAAACAACCTGATGATGCACTAAAAAGGAACTAGAAAAGTAAGAACAAACCAAACCCCAAATTAGTAGAAGAAAAGAGACAATAAATATCAGAGAAGAAATAAATAAAATTGAGACTAAAAAACAATATAGAAGATCAACAAAATGAAAATGTGGTTTTCTGAAAAGATAAACAAAATCAACAAACCTTTATCTAGACTAAGAAAAAAAAAAAGAGAGAAGACCCAAATTAATAAAATCAGAAATGAAAAAAGGAGACATAACAACTGAGAATGCAGAAATGCAAAGAATCATTAGGGACTATTACAAACAACCATGGGCCAACAGATCGGAAAACCTAGAAAAAATGCATAAGTTCTGGGGCACATACAACCTACCAAGATTGAACCATAAAGACACAGAAAACTTCAATAAACCAATGGTGAGTAATGAGACTGAAGCCATAATAAAAAGTTGTGATCAATCAAAGCCCAGGACCTGATGGCTCCACTACTGAATTCTACCAAACATTGAAAGAACTAATACCAATTCTACTCAAAGTCTTCAAAAAATCAAAGAGAAGGGAACACTCCCAAACTCATTCTGTAAGGCCGGCATCATCTTAAATGCCAAAACCAAGCAAGGAGAAAACAAACAAACAAAAAAACTACAGGCCAATATCCCTGATGAACATAGATGCAAAAATTCTCAACAAAATACTAGCAAACAAAATTCAACAGCACATTAAAAAGATCATTCACCATGATTTAGTGGGAATCATCTCAAGGATACAAGGATGGTTCAACAAATACAAAGCAATAAATGTGATACATCATATTAACAGAGCCCAAACCTAAAACCGTATGATCATTTCAATATATGATGAAAAATGTAATTGAATTCAATAAAATTTATCACCTATTAATGATAAAAACCCTCAACAAACTAGGTGTAGAAGGAACATACCTCACAATAATAAAGGCCATATGTGACAAGCCCACAGCTGAATGAGGAATAATTGAAAAACCTTTCCTCTAAGACCTGGAAGAAGACAAGGAAGCTCACTTTCACCATTTTTATTCAACATAATACTGGAAGTCCTGGCCAGAGCAATTAGGCAAGAGAAAGAAATAAAG
>VSMD01133727.1:0-34183 GCA_008750895.1 Mirza zaza | reverse complement strand
TGTGTTTTTTTTTTTTTTTTTTTTTTTTTTTGAGACAGAGTCTTGCTCTGTTGCCCAGGCTAGAGTGCCATGGCATCAGCTTAGCTCACAGCAACCTCAAACTCCTGGGCTCAAGCAATCCTCCCAGCCTCCCGAGTAGCTGGGACTACAGGCATGCGCCACCATGCCCAGCTAATTTTTTCTATATATTTTTAGTTGGCCAGTTAATTTCTTTCTAATTTTTAGTAGAGACCGGGGTCTTGCTCTTGCTCTTGCTCATACTGGTCTCGAACTCCTGACCTTGAGCATACGCCCACCTCAGCCTCCCGGAGTGCTGGGATTATAGGCATGAGCCACCATGCCCGGCCTTTGACTGTGTCTTTTGAAGAGCATAAAATTTTAATTTTAAGGAAGTCATCTTAACAACTCTTTCATGGAATGTGCCTTTGGTGTTGTGTCCAAAAAGTCATCACCATAGCCAAAGTTATCTAGATTTTCTCCTATGTTATCTTTTAGGAGTTTTATAGTTTTGTATTTGACATTTTGAGTTAATTTATGATACATTTTGAGTTAATTTTTGTGAAGGATGGAAAGTCTGTAGCATCGCATGTAGTCACAATCAAATTGGTATTAACTGATTAACAGTTAAGTGCACATATAGTAATAACCTTCATCAGGTGTCTGGCAGATGGCAGGAGGAGGGGATGGGTATGTATACACCTAATGGATGTGGTGCACACCATCTGGGGTATGGACACACTTGAAGCTCTGACTCGGGTAGGGCAAAGGCAATATATATAACTTAAACATTGATACCCCTGTAATATGCTGAAATAAAAAAAAATTTTAAGAAATTTACTGAATTTCTTGTCTTAAATCTTTTTATAAGTTTAAAGCAATAATGCAGCTTTATTATGCTCACAGCAAAACTCAAAATGGGTTTGCATCAGTATAACTAATGAGATTCTTTTACGTCATTACTAACCAATTGACACTTCTCTGTTGGCAGTATGTCCTAGTCTTCTGCCATATTTTGAAATCAACACAATCTTTAATATACCAGATTTAAATATGTTACAGCTGAAGTCTGTCAACGTAAGCTCGCTGCTGTTCAGCAAGTTAAAATAATAGGCTTTTGTTGCTTTTTTTCCTCAGTCTAATTTTGATTTTCCTAAAGTATTTTCTGTTGGCACTCAGCCTCCTTGTCCCGTAAGCTGGTCCTTCAAAAAGGAATTTTACAGAAATATAAGTTTTGGAAATGCTGCATGGTACAGGCCACTCCTGGAAAGTTGTAGTATGTGAGGCATATTAAAGTTCTGCAGAGAAGAAACCTGTTTAAGTTTGTTTAATCCAATGTTTCCCAAATGTATTGGACCGCAGGATTTTGTTTTTCCACAACATCTATTGGAATACATTTTGGAAAATGCTAGTCTCATGTTATGACTTTCTGTCCTCCTTAAGGGTCATAAAAAGGCTAGAAAGAATATTGCCTCAAGGACACCTAATAAATAAAGCACAAATTATTTTATGAAACCTAATAAACAATGGTGTACTAATGATCCCTGATAAAGACAGCAGAGTCAGTTAAGTAAACTGTCCTTTGTTATATACTCATTATTTCTATTTCTATAGAATTCTCCTCTTTGAACCATTGTCAGGGCTGGTTCAGAGGACAGTGTCTCAATTCCTTTGTAAAGCTAAGCAGTTTTATATTTGATTCCAAGTCTACAAAAAGAAAATGTGACATTTCTCCCTTTGGCCTGTTCTAGAAGTAATGATAAATGAATTGGGCTACCTGAACGAGAAGAGAATAAATCCATATCTTCCAAGGAAAGAGGAAATAAAGTCAGTTGCTTAGTTTGGATTTTAACTGCTCCTTTCAATTCATCTACACGTCTTGTGTTGCTTTCAGCTGCAGAGAGCAGGCGCCTTGCCAGTGAGATGGGCCCAGTGGCCCACACGCCTTTACGGGGGTCTCTGTGAGCCCACCGCAAGCAGTGAAACGGAGCCCTGGGTGGTTAAAGAGGGGAGGCCCTCCCCCATGCTGCCCCAGCCTCTCTGCTCCTGCAGACCCCCTATTTATGGGAGTGCATGAGTGTCCCCAGGGACAGAATAGCTGCCCGGCACCCCTAGCTGCTTCACCCACATTTCCCAGCCAGAGCACAGAGCAAGTGGCTAACAAAGCCCCAACTCAGGGGTTTAAGCATCCCTGCTGCTTTTTAGAAACAATCAGGGATCTTTTACAATATAGAAAGGCCTGGGGCTTCACTCCTGCATTTTTAGTTTAATTGTCCTATGGATGCTCCTGGGCATTTGTAGTTGTAGAAAACTCCGGGTGAGTCTACTGTGCCACCAAGGTTGAGAACTCTGCCTCTTTGGGATATCATGCAGAAGAGATTCCAGATGGAAAGAGAGAGAGACTCTTGAGCCCTTTATCCAGTTTTATAAAAAGTATCATAGTGTGCTGAATACATATTATTTCCTGTTGATTTATTGAGATCTTAAAGATCTGAAAGAATGAAGGACACTAGATTAAATCATTCATGGTGGTACATTGGATGTGGCTGAAATCAAGTCAGTGGGGTAGCAACAGGGAAGAACTGCTTCCTTGTTGTGGGTTTTGGTCATTAGAAGAAATCAGCCGAATGCAGCCTTACCAGCACAGCCACCTTTCCCTAGAAGGTCTGTACTCTCGGACTTGGGCAGCTCATAGTCCAGAGCTTTCTGACTACCACCACTGACCAGGATCTCAGAGATCCCACCTCTTACTGAACTCCTGCGCATCAGGAAATCCAGCCTGAAGCTCATCCACCTGCTACTAGAAGGCTCAAAACTCTTTTAGTGGCCTTGCTTGGCTATACTGTTATTTCTACTTCTTTGGAAGTTTAAACTGTTTTTATCTACTTTGTACTCTACTTCATCTTATTTTATCATTTCTTGCATTTTACTGAAATGGTTTCAAATCTAGATTCTAGTCCTGGATTTGCCTGTTGTTATATCGTTATAATCTATATAATGAAGATATTAATATCTATGGTGTAAGTCACAGGACTGTTGGGATGATGGATGTGAGAATAAATTATCAGATGTCACGTGCTATATAAATGTAAGGGTCTTCATTTCTTGAAAAGGGCAAGAAATTAGGCAAAATATACTCCATCCAATAGTGTATGTCCAGGATAAATTCAGTGATTCTCCAAATTTAAATCCTTAGAGACTATTAACACACACAGAGTTCCCCCATTTGAGGTCCAGATGGTGCCACTGACCCTAAAGCTTGTTGCTTAGTGACAGCTCGTGATCTGACACCTAAAATCATAGCTTCTGCCCACTCAGACAAGGTAAAGCTAATATTTTTCTGAGGAGAATGAAGAGTTCAGTCTCCAAAATACTTGGAATCTACTTCACAAGGAAATACAAACTCAAGGCCATGGACTGCAACATACTTGTTGAGAACAAATTAGGCTTCCAACCAATCCACATCAAGTACCGAGAAGGAAAGAGAAGAAGTCATATGAAGAGAGGGACCCTCAGTGTGACCCTGTCCCAGTTTTCATTCTAGAAAATGATCAGGTGATGGTGTTGGGTTATTGCTCTGATGGGCTGGCACCAAAAAGCCACCAGCAGACAGACTGTCCTATTTCTCTGGGTTGCTCTGTGTCTCTCTCATTACTTATGCACTTTCGTTTACACCTCCCTGGCTTCCCATGGCTGCCTTGGCCTTCCTGGATCATGTGACCTATGTGGCATGCAGCCCCCACAGTGCTCCCACCAGACCCTTACCTCCCCCTGAGTTCAGGGTCCCTGGGCAGCCTCCAATCTCCTCCCCACTCAGAGAAGGAGAATTCAGACAGTCTTGAGTCCTTAGAGAAGAGTGCTTAGAAGGAAACACAACCACAAATCCTTAACAACATTTTGGAAAACTTCTAACACCATCTTCCCTTTATATCTGTCTGATTTTATTGATTCACCTCCAAGAAATATGAGAATTCAAATGGTGCATCCTTTTATTGGAGGAGAGTCAGGAGCTGGATGTTTGTCTTGGCTCAGTGTAGGGAAAAGTTCCTTGTCCTCTCTGGGGGACAGAGTCCTTATCTATAAGGACTGAGACTGAGAGGTCGCTGAGGTCTCTCCCACCCCTGGCCCTCCAGTTCTGCTAAGCTCCCTCTGATTCTCTCCGTGTGCACTTCTGCCCAATTGCTTTCACCCTGAATGCCAAGGTTAAGTTGACTAAAGCATGGATCATGCTCAATAAATGTTTAAGAGAATACTTTTTAAAAATATTTATGTCAGACAATATTACCATGGTGTTTCTTTCAAAATTTCAAACAACAGCCAATTCCAATTCGATATATATTGTTCCAGAAAACCGAAAAGGATGGAAAACTACCAAGTTCAATTTATGAAACTACACATTCTCTAATGATATCAAAATGACGTAAAGCGTCAAAATGATAAAACTATGCAAATAACAAACATTCATGCAAAGTTGTAAATTAAAATCAAGAGTACATTCAAAGACCTAGAATAAGAAAATTTGTAGGAACATAAAATATGATAGTGCTTCCCAGGGGCCAAGTGGAGCAGGAAAGAGGGGGCTTATTTTTTAATGGGTGCAGAGCTTCTGTTTAAAATGATGAGAAGTTCTAGAAATGGATAGTCTTGCTGCTTACATGACACCCTGAGTGTGCTTAGTGTTACTGAATTGCACAATTAAAAATGGCTAAAATGGTAAATTTTATGTTATGTATATTTACCACAAAAAATTGCAAAAATATCAGCAAAGTAACTAGAGAGAGACAGAAAGAGAAAACTACACACACACACACTTGCACCAATGTCATTTTCCTGATTTTGACTTTGGGCTGTAGGTGTAGAAGATGGAACCATTGGGAGAAACTGGGTGGAGGGAACTTAGGACCACTCTGTACTATCTTTGCAACTTCTTGTGAATCTAAAATTCTTTCAAAGTAATAAGTGAAAACAAAGAGAGTAGGTTTAAAGAATAAGCCATCATAACCAAGAAGTATTTACCTAGAAATACAGGAAGGACTAATATTTGGAAATCCATTAATATTCCACACTTATAGCTGAAATAACCCATATTATTCTTTTGAGATGCTTAAAATACTGTCAGTAATTCTAATAGACTTTACTGTAATCTATATTTTTCCCTTAACCTCACTAAAAAGATCCATCTCAACAAAGGGTGTAACACTCAAACATTGCAGGTGTTTTTAATAAAATCAGGAATAATACAGGATGTTTAATATCATTGTTACTTAATGTCATTCTGGAAGTTTGAGTCACTCCATGGCCAGTGGTAATAACTGTGAAAATGTGGAGACAGAGTGAGAGGCTACTTTTGACTGAACTGTCATGTATGTAGGCCTTGGATATATCGTTTAACTTCTTGGCCTTGTTTTTCTCTTTTATAACACCAGAGAATTCATTGGACTAACCTTTTATTTTTCTATTTCTTGTCAATGAACAGCTTCCTTTAAAAAATGTTTCTTTCCAATGAAGACCAAAATATAACACAGGTAAAACTAGAGCGGCTCCGATTGGAGCAGGGGTGGGGCACCAAAATCCGGGTCCATCCTGATCCCCAAGCCCCTGCCCTCCCCCAGCTGGCTCCGCTGGGAACAGGCCCCCAAGGCTCACTCAGAGAACCACAGGGCACAGAAGCCCCTGTCATGTTCGGGACAGTGCTATCATAATATATTTTAACTCTTGGAAGCACACCAGGTGAACTGATGTATGGGATTTGGAATGTGACAAAGAAGAACTAAATTGAGTTTTTAGTGGACAACTTGATTTAAGACCTGTACAGGTCTTGCTTCTGCCTCTAAGCTCATCATAAGACTCTGAGCACAGCCTCAGGTTCCTTAACCGTAAAGTGAGAAGGTTCATTTACTTAACATTCACGCAACAGAAATCATGTTACCGTAGCCATGTCCCTGGGCCGCTTTTGTCAGTGGATACCGACATCTGTATCCACCTCCAAACTCCATCCTGTAGGAGATTCGTGGAGCTCCTGAGAGCACAGGTGGCGCTAACCTGGATAGCAGGTCTCAGCCAGGACGCGCAGAAGTGCCAGAAGGAGCTTCTAAGATAGACTGAGTGCCCAGGCCCCACCCATTCCTGTTAAATCTGAACTCTACCCAGGACACCTGGGAAATCGCTGTGTTTAGACGTTTCCCTGGGATTCTAATGAGCGGCCCAGATGGAAAACCATTGTCCTAGCAGAACCGTAGGATCTGTTTTGAGTAATTTCACGCAGAATCAGAGCATCTACAGGGCTCCGTGGTGATCTTTTCATCAGCTGGGTGACTAATTGGTAACACTTGCCCTTCATTCTTTTTAGATTAAACTTCTCTCTCTCTTGCTTCAAAAGCCTGCACCCCGAGCTTTTAACCAAATACCTGCCCACGTATCTATACAGATTCAGAGCTCTTTCTGCAGAAAAATTTAGACCCTGTCAAAGAAACTCTGATCTTCAGTAGAGACTTGTGTTCCTCTAATTCCTTTTGTAGAGGCCACACCACGGACGATGATTTCTGACTCTGTTTGACAGTCGAAGGCAAAGCTTCCCATTTAAAGTGATTAACTCCTCCCTTTCCCCCCGCACAGGATGTTACATGTACCATGTTTAAATGTAGCAAGTACAGTATGTGTGTGACTTGCCTGGTAACTCAGAGGCTGTCATGCTAACTTTGCCAGGGTGTTTGTTTTGCTGTCAGGATTCACTGGATCACGAGCTAGGATGATCCATGTCTATGGCAGGGAGGCTGGTTCTAGCCTGTTTGCATTCTGTGGGTGTTCAAAGAGGAAGGCAGTTTTCAGTGAAGTGCTATAAATCACTTAGACCTTTTAAGAAAATCCACAGTTTGGGGGGCAACGCTCCATCTAGCTTAGCTTTGCGATCCCTTATCTCATTGTTCCAAAGGAGGCGAAGATTCAGAAAGCAATATTGGAGATCAGAAAAAGTTGCAGAACTCCCTAAAAAGAGGATAATTGAGCTCAGAGGATTTTTTTAGGGCAATGAAGCTACTGTGTGTGCTCCTATAATTGGGGATACATGTCATTACACTTGTCCAAACCCATGGATTATCCAGCACCAAGAGCGAACCCTAATGTAAACCCTGGGTGACAACAACGTGTTGATGTAGGTTCATCAACCATAACAAACGCACTGCGCTGCTGGGGGCTGTTGACAACAGGGGACGCTATGTGAAGGGGAAGGGGGAATATGGGAATTCTCTGTACTTTCTGCTCAATTTTGCTGTGAACCTAAAATTGATCCAAAAAAAATAACATCTATTTAAAAACTAAAAAAGAGGAGATTTTGGAGCTTTGCTTAAATTTTTTTTTAAGCCCAGAAATTGAGGAGTAGCAAAACAAAATCAAACCTTGGGAAATAATCTAGTCTCCTCCACAAATTACTCTCCACCATCTGACTCATAGCAATACTCTGTCCCCATCCTTTGCTCTCCTCCACATTCTCCCCACTCTTTCCTCCCTACTCATACTCCCTATTCCTATATCCCATCAAACCCAGAATTTTCTTCTAAGTTCTAGACTCTTCTATCCAAAGACTCCAGGAAGTCTCTATTCGAATGTTCCTAAGGATCTTCAACATCAACTGTCCCCAAATAGAAATCCTTACTTCCCCACCCTACTCTTCCCTTTGTATTCCCAACTCTATGGAAAAGAGGAATGACCTCCTGCATGCATGAGAATGCAACTCATCCTTCTAAACTGTTGTGCTAAAATAACAACTGTCCACACTTCTCATTGAAAATAGTGAGCTGAATATTTGTGAGTGTCTGTGTTCCTTCCAAAGCCACAACATTTTATTACAATAGAAGGACTTAAAAAGAAGCATAAACCCACAAGGACAAAAAGACTGTGGAGAGAAGACAGCTACACGATTTCAGAAGGTGGGAAGCATAGGGGAAAATAGAAACTGACTTGGCAAGCCAGAGCAAGCCAGAATCCAAGTTGGCAATGGGAAAAACCCTGAAACAAGCTGATTAACACTGATGAACCCCAGAGGGACTCTGGAGGAGGTGGCGCCAGGCGCCTCATAAACAGTCAAACAAATAAAATTTCAGGCATGTAAGGTTTCATAAACATAGCCTTCTGGATCCTGCATGCTTTGTCGGAAAGCATCTGGAGGATGTGCTCCACCAAAATAAAGGAGTAAGCACAGCCAAGATGGCATGGGATTAAACACAACAGAGAGGCACAGGGTGTCCTGGGTTGTTGATGAAGGAATATCCCAAGACTGCAGCTATGCTCATGACCCATTAGTTCTTTTAATTTTTGCACAAATATGTTCAGAAAAGTTGGACAATTTGTTCAAGGTTACACTGCTAGTCCAGTGAGTTTTAGAGCTAGGAATCAAACCCAGATTTGTCTGATGCAAAGGCCATCATAGAACATTTCTATAATTGTGACATTCTGGGCCAAAGACTGCCTAATGCAGATAATAACAGTTCCAAGTCACAAGCTTACAATGACAATTAAGTGAGATAATCACTCACATCATTTACCCCGTGGCTGGCATGTAGGAACTCAAATATTACTGCCTTACTTCTAGTTAAAAGTAGTATCTATTATCATCATTGCTTCCATCAAATGTTCCATGAAGGGTTAACATTTCAGCAGGACCTAGAAAGACAAGAAGGATTTTAATGGTTCAAGCCCTGGTCAGCTTGGGCAGCTATAACAAAATGCCACAGCTTGGTGGCTTAAACAACAGACATTTATTTCTCACAGCTCTAGAGGCTGGTAAGTGCAAGATCAAGGTGTCCAGAGATTCGGTTTCCCGTGAGGGATCTCTTCGTGGTTTGTAGAAGGCTTCTTTCCACCAGGAATGGTGGCTCACACCTGTAATCCTAGCACTCTGGGAGACCGAGGCGGGAGTATCATTTGAGCTCAGGAGTTCGAGACCAGCCTGAGCAAGGGCGAGACCCCATCTCTACTAAAAATAGAAAGAAATTACTTGGACAGCTAAAAAATATATAGAAAAAAATTAGCCAGGCATGGTGGCGCATGCCTGTAGTTCCAGCTATGCAGGAGGCTGAGGCAGGAGGATCGCTTGAGCCCAGGAGTTTGAGGTTGCTGTGAGGTAGGCTGACACCACAGCACTTTAACCTGGGCAATAGAGTGAAACTCTGTCTCAACAACAACAACAACAACAAAAGGCTTCTTTCTCCCTATGTCCTCACACAACAGAGAGAAAGCAAGCTCTGGTCTCTCTTCCTCTTCTTACAAGGGCACTAATCCCATGCTATGGGCCCACCCTCATGACCTCATCTAAACCTAGTTACCTCTCACAAGTCCCGCCTCCAAATACCACCATGTTGGGTGTTAAGGCTTCAATGTATGAATTTGGGAGAGACAATATTAACAAATAATATAATATTAACCTGGGAGGACAATATTAACAAATAAAGAGAAGACAATGAAGCTGCACACTTCAGGCACTGGTCAGAGAATCCAGTCACAAACTAACTGTAGTTCAGTACTTGCCAAAAGTTTGCATAAAACATTGGGGATTTGAAGGAAATATATTAATTTTCCATTTCTCTAGATTCCATAAGCCCTATCCCTGAAGTAAATTAGATCATCAGAAAGCAACGAACCTGAACTCTATTATCTTAACTCCCCACAGATTAGCTGTCATAGAATTAAGATTAATGTTATGACCTTAGAGGAGAGGAGTAAAGCATCAATTTGAAGAATATTTTCATATGTTTTGAAAAAATCATAGTTGTAGACACTGTGCACCATATTGCCCATCATTAAAGAGTCTGAAAAAGACTTTTTCCTGCAGATAGATTTGTATACTTGCTTTTATCATCCAATGACAACTTCATAACCCAATGCCAGGAGTGGATTTAGTGCTCAACAGCAGTAATTTAATTCATACCAAATGCTTAAAAATAGCTATCTTCTCATAAATATATGAAAATAAATGTGTTTATTTAATTGTCTTGTTTTGTATATTTAAGACTATTGTGTGCTATCTTGGAAGACGTGAGTTTTAAGCAAATAAAATTGAATATATTGTTGAGTCTTGGAATGATATAAATGTCAGGAAATAAAGACATTACCTGACAGTGGTAACAGGGCATGTGACATGGACACAACACATAATTGAATCTATGGTGGCCCTACGAAGCCATTTAAAACACTGGATTATTTGTTTACTAAGTTTTGAACAGAAATATGTGAGAAACCACGAGCACACGTGCTCAGAAAAAGCAAATTTACCTGTTAAGGGACATTGCCTTCTATCCATGAGGAGAAACCTTTCATGAGTTTAAAATACAGTTTAGCTGAAGGAGATGAATGGGCTTTGGAGTGAATAGCAGTTTTAAAATACCTTCATTGTTTGGACCTGCATATTTAGCTGTTTTGGAACGCAGTTGATTCTTCCTTGAATTTCAAATATAAGACTGCTATAGTCACATCAAAATATTTAGTGGTGAAATCCTGTTTATTAACTGTCCTTCCCATTCCTTTTCATTTAGAATCAGAATAAAGTTGTTTCTTTTTTTTTTTGAGACAGAGTCTCACTTTGTTGCCCGGGCAGAGTGAGTGCCGTGGCGTCAGCCTAGCTCACAGCAACCTCTCCTGGGATCAAATGATCCTACTACTGCCTCAGCCTCCCGAATAGCTGGGACTAAAGTCACGTGCCACTATGCCCAGCTAATTTTTTGTATATATATTTTTAGTTGGTCAATTAATTTCTTTCTATTTTTAGTAGAGACGGGGTCTCGCTCTTGCTCAGGCTGGTTTCAAACTCCTGACCTCGAGGGATCCGCCCGCCTTAGCCTCCCAAAGTGCTAGGATTACAGGCGTGAGCCACTGCACCCGGCCCAAAGTTGTATTTCAAATAAAAAAAATACAGTTTAAACCTTTTACCAACATTAGTCAGCATTAGCTGGGTTACACTGCAGTAACAAACAATTCCAACCTCTCAGAGGTTTAAAACATTCGAAGTTTCTCCTCTGTGATACATATCCAACTTGGGTGAACAGGGCTTTTTACTCCACTTTGTTCTCCCTTGGAGGGACTTAGGCTGCCAGTGCCTTGACCTTCTGGCACATCGATGATTGTCATGGGTGGGTAAGGGAACATGGCCATTCAAGTACTACATCTGAAAGTATTCTGCCTGAAAGTGGCATCTGTCATTTTCACTGTGTTTCATTGGCCAAAGCAAATCACGTGGTCTGCTGAATATCAGGGTGGCCAGAGAGTACATTCCTTTTATACTTAGAAGGAAAAGAACCGGAAATATTGGTGAACAGCCCTAATCACTACTAGAGTTTGCCCTTTTTGTTACTGAATATTCAGCTCGTTTTTCCTTCTGCTTGAGAAATACACTCACCCCTTCCTCCAAGGATACAACCAGAAAGTTTCATTCTGACATGACTTTTAGTTCTAAACCCAAGATATTTGGAGATACACATTGATTTGTACTTCAATAGGATATAGCACCTACTGGCTCAGGAATCTACAAATGAAAATTGAATTTTGTGCCCCGCCCTTTCAATGGTGCCCACAATGACCCTTCGGTGGTGGTACAGGAACAGGATAACTATTAATACAATAAGTGTCCGTATTCAGAAATGAGGATAACCAGAGATGCACGGCAGACACTTGTCCATAGCAACTCTAAATCCTACTGGGCATATATTTTAAGGGCTCCTTCCTGGGGTTAGGGAAAGTGTCTTGATTAAGTTCAGGTCCTGCTGCCCGAGGAAAGCTCTGTTATCCAATCATCCTCCGGAAGTCCTATTCCAACTTCTGCAAGAGTCCTTTTTCATTACTATCTCCTCTTGCTGCATTTGACATGGGTGCTACGGGCTGAATCTTATGTCCCCTCAAAATTCATGTGTTGAAATCCTAAACCTCAAGGTGATGGTGGAACCTTTGCGAGGTGACTAGGTGATGGGGTGGAGCCTTCCTGGATGGGATTAGTGCCCTTATAAAAGAGACCCCAGAGAGCCAGCTAGCCCCTCCCACCACCGGAGGACACAGCTAAAAGGCACCATCTATGAGACAGTGGGTTCTCACCAGACACCAGATCTACCAGTGTCTTCATCTTGGACTTCCCAGCCTCCAGAACTGTGAGAGATAAATTTCTGTTGTCTATAAGCCACCCAGTGTATGGTATTTCATTATAGCGGCATGAAGGAACTGAGACAGTAGGTGACGAGAATGTCCTCCCTGGAGCGGAGCAGCTTTCTCGGTTCACTTCCTGCTCTTAGATGATTGGGATCCAGAGTTGTTTTAAGTTTCAACACTCACCATTTTTTCTTGTGTAAGCCTATGCTGCCTATGCAGCTCTGTCAAAACCATAGCTTCTAGTGTGTTTTATTTTAGTCAGCCCCATATGCCAATAGCCACAGTTCATTTTGAGACATAATTCTCATATGGATTATATATATATTTTTTTGCTTTCCTGTGCCCATGCCTCTCTTTATCAATTTAATTTCAATTCCCTGAAGCTACCAGGCTTCCAAGAGAAAGCCACATACACAGTCTCTTTTCCCTGAGCCATTTCATATAAGTGAAAGGATTTTTTTTAGACACCACACCATTAATTAGTCTGTTACATAGAGACATCTTTTTTTTTTTTTTGAGACACAGTTTCACTTTATTGCCCAGGCTAGAGTGAGTGCCGTGGCATCAGCCTAGCTCACAGCAACCTCAAACTCCTGGGCTCAAGCAATCCTGCTGCCTCAGCCTCCCAAGTAGCTGGGACTACAGGCATGCGCCACCATGCCCGGCTAATTTTTTCTATATATATTTTAGTTGGCCAATTAATTTCTTTCTATTTATAGTAGAGATGGGGTCTCGCTCTTGCTCAGGCTGGTCTCGAACTCCTGAGCTCAAACGATCTGCCTACCTCGGCCTCCCAGAGAGCTAGGATTACAGGCTTGAGCCACCGCGCCCGGCCACATAGAGACATCTTAATTCATTCATAGGTTTCAGCAATGAGCATGATGAATGTATCCTTGTTTAGTTCCTTGATGTAAGGTTGAGTTTTAATTAGTCCCTGCCATTTAAGTTGTTCTCAATTTTATCATTTGCTATTTAGAATTGAGTCTTCTGTCAGGCTGATAAGCCCCTGAACTCTGTTTTCTTACATTCCTGCTTGAAAATGAACCAAATCCTTTTGTGAGCTCACCTCTCTCTTGTAACATGTTACCAAAAACAACCATCAGCAAACAGCACATGCTACTAACGATAATCTCTTCTCCCAATCTTTTCCCCTAGAGACACAAGTTCATCAAGAGAATAACCAACACCCTTAATTGCTGCAGGCACAGTTTCCTGCCACCCACCACCTGGATCTTAAGCCAGATGATATCATTTATTCTCGGTCTTTTGCTGTAGCAGCAGCCCACCTCTATGTACCAATTTCTGTGTTATTCGGCATATGCAAGCTTATGTTGCAGGAGAAGCAACTCTAACATCCCAGTGGCCTTGAACAAATGATCATTTGTTGCCACACGTCCATTTTGGGTCAATGGAAGACATTTCTGTATGTTATCCTTGCCCAGATACCCAAGTGGATGGAGTCTCTACCAACTGGAACATCACCAGTTGCCATGCAAGACAAAGGGAACATGGAAAATTGGCCACCTGCCCAAAAGCGATCATTTCTGTTCACATTTTATCGGTTGAAACACGTCATATGGCCAACCCTAACTTCAAATGGGCAAAGAAGTAAACTCTTTCCATGTCCTCAGATAGAAGAGAAGTGAAAATATTGGTAAATAGCACTAATGATCCCCAAACACCCATTTAATAAAAACGTAAGTGTGTACACACCCTTTCCCTAACATGTACATTGTTTATGTTGAACTTAAGTCTCTTGGACTTACAGAGTCTACATTCTCTGTTCCTATAGGGAATCAAAGAGACAAAAATTTAATTCCCATGGTTTCCACTTTCAAGTGGGTGTCATTGGAATTGTTGACATATTAAAGGGAAAAGAGCTAAAATGGAGAGAAATGTTCATAAACAGATACTGGAATGAGGCAACTGAGTGTGTGAATATTATATTCGCCAAGTTTTATAAATACATATTTGCTTCTGCATGTACATGCTTCTCCTCTTCTACCCAAGGGGGTTCTTTTCTAAGCTCCAAAGCAAAGATGAGCACTAGAGATTTCAATTGCCTTCATACTTGAAGGCAGATCTGCTCAGCCCAAGAGTATGGAGCACAATATGGTCCAAGTCTGATTTTTCCATTGGTTGTCTAGTTACTCAATAAATATTTGATTGATTGAGTAATCCCATGGCCCAGACAAATGTTGTGGCCACAGAAGGGAACAACAATAAGCCAGATGAATAAAAGAGCTTCTATTCCAAACCCATTTGGCCGCAATCACAGAAACGCAGCTATGAAGCTGGAAGTGCTTCTCCAAGGTTGATGCTGGAAGCGAGAGCTAGACACTATTTATAAACGTTGGAAAGATTTTCTAGATAAAATGTTTAAATATACATTTGGAAAAGTGACTGTCTTCATTCATTTGGTTATCCAAGTTCTCTTTGATCCATTAATTTCACATTTCCTTTGATTCTTCCAAACACTCAAAAGAGAATGTTCACTTTGTCATATGGTGAGCAGCAATTTGCTCATGATTGAGAGACCTGGTGAACACATAAACGTGGCATTTTCCTTAGCGCTAAGCCTGGAAGACAAGAGTTGCCAAATACGTCTCCTTAACGTAGGTGCACAGGACAAAAGCTTCCTAATCACAGAAGAGCTGGTCTTCTGTTTCTCCTTATCTGCTCCAATATGGAATCCCCACCTGTACTCCTGGGCCACCCCCAACACACTGGCCTCCACTGATTATTTTCTGGTTTGATCCCTGTGCTACCAGCTGAACCCTTGCTCATTCCCCACTCCACTGGGTCCGCATGGACCTTGGGACCTGCAACTAACATGGCTAAAATCACTTCAAACTGGCAGGGAGAAGACCCCTGCCCAGACTCTCCACCAGGGGTCCTCAAACTATAGCCCACCGAGGACATTTATCCAGCCTTCTGCGTTTTTGCCTCACTGCCTGTCCTGCTTAGCAGCCAACTCATCCCGGGCCCACAGTGCGCATGTGTGGAATGTGTGGCTCACTCTCCAATGGTCTGAGGGACAGTGAACTGGCCCCCTGTTTAAAAAGTTTGAGGACTCCTGCCGCCTTTCCCTAGTGACTGTCCAGCCTTGGAGGGAGGGGAGGGGGCAGGACCCCAGCACTGGTCTTTGGGATCTCCTATACTTGTAAAGGAGCACAAACACCATGGCAGTGTAGAATGGAGAGTAGACAACACAGCAGCTGGGTAGCCTCAAGAGCAGATGATGTTGGGCAGGGATATTAGTTCCCTAGAGCTGCTGTCACAAAGGACCACAAACCAGGTGGCTTAAAACAATAGAAATAATCCTCTCAAGGTGCTGAAGCCTAGAAGACCAAAATGAAGATGTCAGCAGAGCTGTGCTTCCTCTGAGATTCTAGGTAGAATCCTTTTTGCCTCTTGTTAGCCTCTGGTGGCAGCTGTCAGTCCTCGGGGTTCCTTGGGTTGTAGTACACCACCTCTATTTCTGCCTCTGTTGTCATACAGATGTCTTTCCCCTGTGTGTCTCTGTCTCTTACTCTAATCAGGATGCCAGTCATACTGGATTAGAGCCTACCCTTATGACCTCATCGTGCACTGATTACATCTACCACGACCCTGTTTCCGAGTAAGGTCACACTCACAGGTGTCAGGGGTTAGAGCTTCAACAAATCTTTTTTTTATTTTATTTTTATTTATTTATTTTTTCCCAAATTCTGTGGATACAAATATTGTTAGGGTTACATATCTTGCCCCTCCCCCCCCCTCCCCACCCCACTCTGCCAGAGCCTCAAGACAACAAATCTTTTAAGGAACACAATTGAACTCATAGCAGCGGGGCTTGAAGTTTAACTAAATGTTTCTAGGCCAAGTGAAGCATCTGCATGAAATCTGGTCTCTTTGCACTGGAGCAGATCCATTTACCAAGATCTGCAGGTAGACAACAGAAACAATAACTCATACTGTAGTTAGTCTAGAATGTTCAACTATTTCAATGAGTTAGTTGACTTTTTTTTTTTTTTTTGAGACAGAGTCTCGCTTTTGTTGCCCAGGCTAGAGTGAGTGCCGTGGCGTCAGCCTAGCTCACAGCAACCTCATCTCCTGGGCTCAAGCGATCCTGCTGCCTCAGCTTCCCAAGTAGCTGGGACTACAGGCATGTGCCACCATGCCCGGCTAATTTTTTCTATATATATTAGTTGGCCAATTAATGTCTTTCTATTTATAGTAGAGACGGGGGTCTCGCTCTTGCTCAGGCTGGTTTCAAACTCCTGACCTTGAGCAATCCGCCCACCTCGGCTTCCCAGAGTGCTAGGATTACAGGCGTGAGCCACCACGCCTGGCCAATGAGTTAGTTGACTTTAATGGATGAGTTGAGCAGACGCTGGTCATTAGTAGTAGCTCCAAGCAATCTGTTTGGTAGCTAGCCATGGTAGCAAGTGTTATCAAAGCCCTGGTATCAGACCTGAAAGACTTCAAGAGGCTATCTGGTCCACCTGGACCTGCCTTTGGAAAGGGCCATATCCACCACATCCTAGAGAGATGAAAAAAACATATACATATATATATATATTTTTTTTTTTTTTTTAAAGAGACCAGGTCTCACTCTGTTGCCCAGGCTAGATTACAGTACTGTGATGATAGCTCACTACAGCCTCAAACTCCTGGGCTCAAGTAATCCTCCTGCCTCAGCCTCCTGAGTAGCTGGGACTATGCATGTGCACCACCACACCTGGTTAAATTTTTTTAAATTTTTTCGTAGAGATGGGGTCTCGCTATGTTGTCCATGCCAGTCTTGAACTTCAGTGGTCTCACACACCAAAATGCCTCTTATTTTTCTCCTTTTAGGCCTGTCCTCTATTCCTCCCACCATTAAAACATACATAGTAGAAGCCTGAATCTCTAGATATCTTTAACTCATCAGTGGCCATGTCAAATCTAGGAATTTCACTAAGTTCTCCTGATCTCACCTCAGCCTCAGAATCTATACAGGAAATTGGGTTGGTGCTTTTATGTTGTTTTTGTTTTGTTTTGCCCTCCTTGGATCTTTGGGTGTATTAAGAGCCTTGCTCAAAGGCTGACCCCAGTGGTCCACTAGATGTCACTGTCATCTAAATTAATAGTGCTTTACATATGAACGCCATCTATAGCATTGAGCACTGAAGAGACACCAAGTTAGTTCCAAAGTGTTAATCGATCACACACACAGATACACTGTCAGGACCAGGGACAGGAAAAGGCAGGCTTTCAGAAGTCTGGAAGGAAGGGAGGGCTCCAAACAATGGAAAAATGCTATGGTTTGGAATCTGAGATTATCACTCCTTTTGTGGTGAAATGTACCTACATGAAGTGAAGGAGTAAGACAAGCAAAGGCCCTGGGAGGACGGCATCCAGGCAGTGGTGACAGCAGGTGCAAAAGGCCCAGGCAGAGATAGCTGGGGGCAGGTGGCGAGGAAGCTGCAAAGACAGACCTTGCAGGGCCTTGTGGGACTTGGTAATGTGTAGATTTCATTCTGAATGAAATGGGAAAACTACGGAAGCATCTGCAATTTCTGGCTTTTCCTGGGAGAGCCCTCAATGTCTACTTGGATGTAATTATGAGGAAAAACCAGAAAAACCCGAATTGAGGAAATTTCTATAATATAAGTGGCTTGCATTTTTCAAAATGTCAATGTTATTTTGTCAATGAGACAAAGAGAGGCTGGGAAACAGTACCAGAGTAAAGGAGATTGAATGACAACTAAATGCCATCTGTGGTTTCTGGGCTGGATCCTGGAGTGAAGGAGAAACAATGCCCTAGACCCAGCATGGTGGCTCACGCCTGTAATCCTAGCACTGTGGCAGGAGGCCTAGGTAGGAGGATTGCTTGAGGCCAGGAATTCAAGACCAGCCTGAGCAAAAGTGACACCCCTCTACAAAAGGGGTCCACACACACAAAAAAACAAGATAGAAAAAATAGCTAGGTATGGTGGTGTGCACCTGTGATCCCAACTGCCTCGGTAGGCTGAGGCAGGAGGATCCTTCAACCAAGGAGTTTGAGGCTATAGTGAGCTATGATAACACCAATGTACTCCAGCCTGGGTGACAGAGCAAGACCCTGACTCAAAAACAAACAAAAAAGCCCACAATGGCCTTGAGGGCATTATGGGGACAAAGGATAATATTAGAATATGGCTTATAAATTAGATAAAATGAAGGAATAATATTAAATTTCTTGAACTTGATAACTGCTATGGTTATATAAGAGAATATCTTATTTTTAGAGTATGAATGAAGTTTTAAAGGGTAGAGGAGTATATGGCTTGAGGTTTCAAAACACTGTTAGCTGGTGGGAACCTGCAGACCACTACCCTTACCAGTAGAGTCTGTAGAAAAGTGTGTGCATCTGACCACTGAACCACCTCCCCCAGGGGCGATAAGGACCTCAGTCAGTAAGGAGGTTACAAATTTAAGATCGTGATCCCTACAACCCTCATTTTTCACAATATTGTTATATTTCTGTTAATTTTTTTTCATCTCATCTCCAAAGCAGTTTCTGTGGTTTCTGTATCTCTAGAGAACCTCCAAAAAAATACACAGCTATCCATTTGGGAAGACTTAGCTGTCTGCTTCTCGTCCAAGTAGGTGACAGTCACGCTTTGATGATGTGATTTTTAAAACTTTGCTCAAATATGGTAACAGTCTCAAATTTCCCCAAGAGCACTGGCTTTCATGCAGGAAAATCATCTCTAACATGTAATCCTTGTGTGTAAAAAGCCAACTTAAAAATGTGACAAGAGATTATGCTCTGGATAAGCAGTGGGAATAAATTGCATTGTTTAGAGGGCACATTTTTTTTTTATTAGCTATGTTGGCATTCTTTTTCCCCCCCAGAATATTATGGGGGTATAAATGTTTTGGTTACATAAATTGCTTTCGTAACATTTGAGTCAAAGTTATAAGTGTGCCTATCCTCCAGATAGTAGAACACACATTTTGTTTGTTAAATATAAATGTTGGAAGATGTGTAAAATGTAGCAAGTGAGAAAGATGGGTTATTAAATGGTTATTCTTCGGCACTCGTTAGTAAACAAGCATTTTTATGAGCATCTGTTAAAAGCAAGATAGCATACTAAGTGTTAAGTATAATTTAAACATGATGCCTGATTTTGTACCTTGTACTAGAGGATCTTGGCGAGGTTCAGGAAAGCTCAAGAAAGAGACTGAGATTCAATTTTATTTTATTAAAAGTTTAACATTTTGGGAGGTGTTACTGATCCTATCCCCAAGGAAAGAGAAGTTCTGTTTACCGTGGAATGAGCTGCTCAGGCTGTTAGAATAAAACAATGACAGCAACAGCAGCAGTAAGTAGGCACAGCCCTTGCATTTTAGAAATTATGTGAAAAATTGGAGCAAATCCTGGAAAAAAAGTTAAGATAGTGTACAAGCAGTGCAAAAGAAATTCTTCTTAAGAGAAGTCTAGAGAAATCAAGTATGTGTTGCCTAGGATGACAATACTTAATGACTATCTTCAAGTGTATAAAAGAATGCTTCAGGAGAAGTTATTGCCTAGTTTTTCTCTAGCTTCACTGGGATTTAAACAGAAGAAATTGAGTTCAAATTTAAAAAGACTTTTTAATTAAACATTTGGATTTATTGATCTTGGAAAATCAAACCCAGAAATGAGCTATTAATATAATGAGTTTCTGTGGTTTCTAAATTCCTAGAGGGCATTCAAAAGAATAAACAATTACCTACTCTGGAAGACTTCTCATCTGGGTACGTGGGAGCTATTCATTAATGATAATAATAAAATGGCAATGGAAGCCCATTACTTCTGTCCCAAATGATTTTCCCACTGGCCTCAAACAATGCTCCCACCAGTGCTTCTCCAGTGCCTGGGATTCTCACATCAGCGGTTCCTTTCAGATGAAGGCACACAGAGTCTCAATTAAAATGTAAATGTATCTTATGGGGAGCCGCATTCTGCTATTATCGGCCATTGACACCTCATCTCTTTAAGTAACCAAACTAGTAAGGCACCTATCAGGGACCCTTTGTAAATGAGAGACAAAACAAGTAAGTTTTGATAATAGGGATGGAACTGGAGAAACTTTAGGATTCTTTTAGGGAGAAAAAGTAGAGGTGGGGTTGCCACTCTTCAGGGAGCCACAAGAGAGAGCACTGAGATTTGAGCTTGTCTCACACCATCTTTACTCTCCCCTCCTCTCCCTTCTCCCTGCTCTGTCCCAGGCTCTCCCTGTCCTTCTGCATTTATTTTGCAGTTATCACCAGGCACTCCACTAGGTGCTAGAGGCACCCACCTAGGTTCTGAGCACGCCTTGAACACATTTAGTTCCATTCGGTTTTCCAAAGGGGAATGCTATTATTTGTGTACTGCACAGAATTAAATTGATTATTTCACCTTTTGTTCACCAGGACTCTCGGCACTGGAGCAAAGAGCACATTGCAGGAAACACCTTCCATCTGAGACTCACTCGCACCAACAGCAGCAGCACAGAAACAGAACCCATGTGATTCCTGGCATGTAGGCGCTTACCCTTGAACTGCCACAACGATAAGCAACTGATATCCACTTTGTCTGATTTACCCTGTCATAGTTTATTTGCTTTCTTTTTCAGCCCAAAGAATCTATTGTTTTTTTTCTGTCCATTAGAGGATGGGATTTAAGAATCTTTCTACTGTCTCCTAAGTACTTGGTGTGCAATTAATTTGTAAGGCCACATATTGACTGTTGTTACCTCTTCTGTATCTTTCTCAATAAGAAAAGAAAAAAAAAAAAAACAAAAAACAAAGATCCCTATAGGGCTTTTTCTAGTCTGCCATCTTGCCTCTCCTATCTAATGGGTGTGGTGGGCACTGCTGAGGGGATGGACACACTTGAAGCTCTGATTCAGGTAGAGCAAAGGCAATATACATAACCTAAACATTTGTACCTCCATAATATGCTAAAATTTAAAAAAAAAATTTTAAGTTCCCTATCGGTGCGTTAACTCAGAAAACTCAACTCATTTAGCCATTTAATTTGATACTTATTTTTCCAAAATAAAGTTTAATGCAATAGCATCATGCTTAAAATATTAAAATCACTTTAGTATTAAAACTATTGTTCAAATGATACATAGCAAAATATAAAGGATTAGACACAAATATTTACAACTGAAACTCTTCCTCTCTAATCCCTAATTGTTACAATTTGTTCATTCCACAAATTTTTCCCGAGTGCCTACTTTGTACAGGCTTGGTGTTGGGCACCAAGCATACAGTGTAAACAACATGACTGCCAAGTCTTGTTGTCCTTTTCTCCACCCACACTTTTCACCAAGCTTGAATAAAACCAGACCCTGGAGAAAAATGGGCTGTTTTCTAAAGATTTAAAGTTTTCTATTAGAAGCCTACAACTGAATGTCCCCTGGGAAGAATGACATCAAAGTGCAGTTACATTTCAATACCACCTGCGAAGGTGTTGTACAAGTCTGCTTGAAGTACAGTGCTGAGGGATCTGCTTAACTCCCTCCAACCGGGTTCAAAACAGTTTTAAAGAGCACGTTGCAACTCAGGACAAGAGGACCACAACTGCCCCCATCCTCTGTTCAAGCGCAAAGAAGCCAGAACGCCAGCGCAGCAGATACTCCAGGGCACAACACATCCTCTGCTGCCTCCATTGGCACAAGACAAGTCATGTCTCAAAGCAAACAGTCCTCAGATGTCCCCAGTTGTGGATCAAAAGGCAGCTGAACCCAGGGAAGGGGAGAAGTGTGAGATCATTGCTCTCAGACTGGAAGCCAAAAAGCCTCTCGTGCAAGTATGTGGCACTCGGCTCGAGGCAACTCCAGCAACCACAAGTCTTGAAGTTCTGGACCACCCTGTCCTGGCCACATGTCCTTAGTGACTCATCCCCCAGTGGCTGTCCCCCTCTCAGCCTCGGAGGCCTGTATCTTTCTCCACCAAGCTTCACTCTCACTTTTCTCAGTCACACTGATCTTCCTTGTGTTGATTGAAGGACTGAGAAACTACCTGACTGAGTCTCCACTGGCATTTTCCTGGGTGGTCCAGGAGGTTCAACATCTTATTTGCACCATTTGCCCCTCTCTGCCACTGGTCAAGCTGGGAACCGGAGCTAGTTCAGATATTTTTCTCTTTTCCTAACTCCTTCTTTCCAATTTCACTCCTGCCTATTCACCCACACCCCTCTTGGTTGGAATTGATCCCTCCTTCCTGCATGCCAACCTTGCTGATAGACACCACTACCGAGGTCCTCTAACACTCCCATGCTTGTCTTTCTGTTTGATTCCCCTGTGAGATTATACATCCATTGACGGCTGGGACTTTGTCTTAATCACCTTTGCCACTTCAGTCAAATATAGGAGCTGGGTGTGGTGGTGTGCCGTGTGCCTGTAGTCCCAGCTACTCGGGAGACTGAGGCAGGAGTAACGCTTGAGTCCAAGAGTTTGAGGCCAGCCTGGGCAACATGGCAAGACCCTGGGAAAGGAAAGGAAAGGAGAGGGAGATGGAGATGGAGAGGAAAGGCAAGGCAAGGCAAGGCACTCAAAAAATGTTTGATAAATGAGTGACTGTATATACTAGTATGATTGACTTTTCAAACTAGAGAAGCCAATCACTATATCAGTTTCAACTCCAAATTGCTCCCCTCCTTCCTGTGCTGGCAATGTGTATAATTTGACACAGACTTATATTTAATTGTGTACCTCTAAAAATATCAAAAATCATATAATGCTGTTTTCTGATATAGAATATCTTCTTAAAAGTATGATTTTTAAAGTAGATTGAAAGAAAATTTGAAAGTACATAAAAGAGATAGCAATTGATTTCTCCACAAACTTTAGAGCACTGCTCTGAACATTATTAGGTGAATAACAACCCTCTTAAAATTCAAACTCCAAAGCCAAAGTCAATAGATATTCTGTTCTTCATTTCTTTTTTATTTTTTTTATTTTTTATTTTTTTGAGACAGAGTCTCACTCTGTTGCCAGGCTAGAGTGCCATGGTGTCAGCCTAGCTCACAGCAACCTCAAACTCCTGGGCTCAAGCAATCCTTCTGCCTCAGCCTCCCGGGTAGCTGGGATTACAGGCATGTGCCACCATGCCTGGCTAATTTTTTTCTATATATTTTTAGTTGGCCAATTAATTTATTTCTATTTTTAGTAGAGACGAGGTCTTGCTCTTGCTCAGGCTGGTTTCGAACTCCTGACCTTGAGCGATCCTCCTGCCTCGGCTTCCCAGAGTGCTAGGATTACAGGCATGAGCCACTGAGCCCGGCCTGTTCTTCATTTCTTTTATTTTTCTAGCTAGAGATTGATAGCCATGCTGAATTTGCATATTATCTGCTAAAGCACTTCAGTACTGCAGTATTCAATGTCAATTACATGAGTATAAGAATTTACATTATTTTAATGCATTTTATGCATTTATTAGAACATTATTCTCCCTGAAATAGACTGTACTCTTTGTGCTAAAGAAATAGTCTTGGATCCCAAAATTCAAAGTTAATTGTAGGATAACTCTATTACATATGTTTGCTACACATAACAACACATATGTCAAGACCAAACTAAATTTTATAGTAAAATTTTATTAATGAAATACCTTATGTAGCTCTTATCTCATGAATGTGAATATTTAGCCCTTTTTCATTTTGGCAGTATTGGACTCAGGTAAAGATTCCTGCATGCTTTCATAATCATCAGTACATGTTGTGCATATTTTGGCAAGGTCAAGAAGAATTTATGGTTTGGAAATAACCATTGCCACAACACCTGCACGTGAACGGGTATCGTGATCAAATCCCACAGGTAGAAATGATTAGGAAACTGATATAGACAAAATGAGCAGTGTACTATTTTTTCTGCTGTCCTAAAATCATCTTAAAAATAAATTACAAAGCAGTTGATATAAAGACAATGAGATCAGTTAGACATCTTTCATCTCCTCAAAACATGTGGGTCAGTTCTGATTCGTACTAAATGAAAGTCTGTATCATATGTCTGTGTTTTCCGTTTTTGCAGAATAAATGGCAGAAAAATATTTCATTAAATCACACAGAGGTGTGGTCAAATGTTTAACACGGAGGTGAATGTCTCCCTGGCCACATGGGGGCTGGGTGAGCTTCCTAGATCATCAGCCTCCTGCCTCTTGCTGGCAGCTGGCAAACATAGAGGCGCAGCATTTACTGATGAAATTATGAGTGCACAAATGAAAGCAAAGGGAAACTTTTTGTGTTCTCTTCTAACTCTTTTGTTTCCCTTCTAAAACCTGCCATTGTTAGGCACTGAGGTAATATGCAATACAGACATTGCACCACGTATAACTCTACTTCATAATGTTTGACGATCTGTAAATATTTATGGAATGCCTATTGTATGCTCTGTATTAAACTCAATGAATGTTTAGAAAACTTCTAGTTAGGTGTCCTGCCCAATATTATCGTGGTTGTTAATAGATAAAAAAGTAGGCCAGGCACAGTGGCTCACACCTATAATCCTAGCACTCTGGGAGGCCGAGGCAGGAGGATCGTTTGAGCTCAGGAGTTCGAGACCAGCCTGAACAAGAGCAAGACCCTGTCTCTACTGAAAATAGAAAGAAATTATTTGGACAGCTAAAAAATATATAGAAAAAAAATTAGCCAGGCATGGTGGCACATGCCTGTAGTCCCAGCTACTCGGTAGGCTGAGGCAGGAGGATCACTTGAGCCCAGGAGTTTGAGTTTGCTGTGAGCTAGGCTGATGCCACGACACTCTAGCCCAGGCAACAGAGTGAGACTCTGTCTCAAAAAAATAAATAAATAAAAGTAGAACACATTCTTTTACAATGTTTTCTAAAAAAGAAAAAAAAAAACCCAAAAAGTAGAACACAAAAGCTATATCTTCTAGGAGCATATAATTAGAATGCTGATTAGGTATATATAAGATATATTAATAATTTTCTATTATTTCATACATATATATACATACACATATACCCTTGTACATGTGTACATACCTAGATTTAATTTCTAGATCTAATTTTTATGTTCTCTGCATTGCTCTGGTACCTTTTTTCCTTCTCTTTTTCCTGATTTGTTGGTTTTTTCATGCACTCTTCTAAGTAATATGAAATATGACAATCAAATGATCTGATTCTGCCTGATTACATTCAGGGCAGATACTGAACTGGGGTCTACTCATGACCGTCTTCCCCATCCTCTAATTCTGTTCCTATGGGACCAACCATCCTTGGGTTGTCACTCTGCTTTAGAAGTCACAGCATCAGCACAGCTAAGGGGTTAAAGGCAGGACCGCTGGATCCAGAATGCCTGGCCTCACGGCTTCCACCATGGACAAACTTGAAACCTTGGGCAAGACTCTTACGTTCCCTAAGCCTTAATATTCTCATTTGTAAAGTGGAGATAATAATAGTACCTAATCCTCATGGGGCTACTGTAGAATACTCAGGAAAAACTGGCAATTGTGACTGTTGTTGCTATTATTCTAGCTCAGCAACCCTGAGAAAGAGAGCGCCTGTGAAATTTATGTGCAGTCTCCACTGAGATATAATCGCAGCTGCAGTTCCAAATATCCACCCTTCTCCGCCTGCTTTTCCCACAGCCGGGTTTGGATCCCTCCGTCTCTGTTTTTCCTGACGTTCATCTGGCACTAGCTGCTTCCTTCCTGGTGTTTCCAGTTACCATTGTGTCCACTTCGTGTGTATCTCTGTATCGATTCTACACTCCTGGAGGGCAAGAATAATGCCTAGTCAGTATTTGTCTCCCTGGCACCTTGTCTTATGTATTATGCCTGCTATAAATATAATCAATAACTATGATATGGCTGGGCATGGTGGCTCACACCTGTAATCCTAGCTCTCTGGGAGGCCGAGGCGGGCGGATTGCTCGAGGTCAGGAGTTTGAAACCAGCCTGAGCAAGAGCAAGACCCCCCGTCTCTACCATAAATAGAAAGAAATTAATTGAACAACTAATATATATAGAAAAAATTAGCCGGGCATGGTGGCACATGCCTGTAGTCCCAGCTACTTGGGAGGCTGAGGCAGAAGGATTGCTTGAGCCCAGGAGTTTGAGGTTGCTATGAGCTAGGCTGATGCCGCAGCACTCACTCTAGCCTGGGCAACAAAGCGAGACTCTGTCTCAAAAATAATAATAATAATAACTATAATAAATAATTGATGTTTAGCTATGGTACATCTTTCTTTTCAATTACATGAGTGCCATCATATCAGTAAATCAAAGTATCTTACTTCATCAGCTTGAAGTCCATTTTCAGAATAAAGTTGGGCATAGCTCAACAAGTGACACTTAATATACCCTTAGTATACATGGACTGGGCTTATAGAATCTCAGGAAAAATGAGATCAAAGTTTCTTTCTGCCTTCAAACACTTTCTCCCTTCAAACACTTCTTTCTCCCTTCTTTCTCACTTCAAACAACTGATCTGGTTTGCAGCAATTGTTTTTGGGCACTCCTATGAATTCCACTTTTTAGTCCTATTCTCCCCGTGAGATGTTCTCTGAGTATGTCAGTATTGACAAGAGTACAAAGACTTTTCTTCCATGTGTCTTGAGATTTCTATCTTTACAAATGTCCCAATGCCCGTGTAAGAATTTAATAGGGCATAACAGAGATAGACAATTCTGAAACATTTAATCAAAGGAAACAGCTTTGATTGTTTGGAGCTGATGTTCCTGGAAGTTCTTTAAGGGACCTGAAGGAGGTCTTCCTGCCCTCGGGTCACTTCTCCATAATCCCCGAATTCCTTTACTTTCACACAATTTGATATTCTATCAAAGATGATCAAACCCTTTAGATTACCGTGTTTCCCCGAAAATAAGACCTACCCATAAAATAAGCCCTAGCAGGATTTCTAAGCATTTGTGCAATATAAGCCCTACCCCGAAAATAAGCCCTAGTGATGGGCGTGGCTACGCAGCGCATCTGCACAACCCATGCATTTCCTCTCGGAGCGGTAAGGAAAGACGAGCAGCCCTTCTAATCTGCCCCATGAGAGCTCTACTGCTCAACATGAGAGATTGGGGCCAATGGTTCTAAAGGAAACAGAGTCGCAAGAAATTCAGGATGGAATTCGGGGTTTGGAGAGCTATGATGATGTTGCAGAAGAAGACGACTTAACTATATTTGAATAAATGTAGATTGTTGTACCGTACTTGAAAAAAATAACACATCCCCTGAAAATAAGCCGTAGGGTGTCTTCTTGAGGAATAATAAATATGAGACCCGGTCTTATTTTCGGGGAAACACGGTAGTCAGAAAGTGATTTTCAAACTCCTGGAGGCTGTTTGAAGGATACGGTGGTTTTGGTTGTCGCAGTGACTGGGAAGTCTCTACTGGCATGACCCGGGTGGGGCCACCCTTCAGCACCTGCTTCGGCTCCACCCAGCTACGTAACGTGTTTAAGTGCTTTAGCGCTGGGAGGCCGGGAGCTGAGCAGGGTAAAATGCCTGAGTGAATATAACAGGAAATTAAAGAAGATAATAAAGATACTAAGTTCTTTATAAGTGTTGCTGAGGGATGCCAAGAGTTGTAAGGTACCACAGATCATAGTTAATCCTTCAAAATGCCTTTGTCTATTTACATAATCATCACGTCCCCTTGGATATGCCTGCATGCTATTCATATTTATGACTTCATTTGAATCTCACTATAAAACTGTAAGGTAGGGCCAGGCGCAGTGGCTCACGCCTGTAATCCTAGCACTCTGGGAGGCCGAGGTGGGATGATCGCTCGAGGTCAGGAGTTTGAGACCAGCCTGAGCAAGAGGGAGACCCTGTCCCTACTAAAAATAGAAACAAATTAATTGGCCAACTAAAAATATATAGAAAACATTAGCTGGTCACAGTGGCGCATGCCTGTAGTCCCAGCTACTCGGGAGGCTGAGGCAGAAGGATTGCTTGAGCCCAGGAGTTTGAGGTTGCTGTGAACTAGGCTGATGCCATGGTACTCTAGCCCGGGGCAATAGAGTGAGACTCTGTCTCAAAAAAAAAAAAAAAGGAAAGAAAAAACTGTAAGGCAGGCAGGCTGGGTATTGCTATTACCACAATTGATTGCTTTTTGGGGGGCATAAATCATTGAAGCCCTCTTTTAAAAGACAATATTATAGGGGGGTGGGGGGCATGGGCAATATAAGTAACCTTAACACTTGTACCCCCATAATATGCTCAAATAAAAAAATAAAATAAAATAAAATTTAAAAAGGCAACATTATGGAGGGAAGTGGCCAATTATCTTTCTTGACTAACATGGCATTTTCCTGTTAGTCCAGTATTTCAGATCTGTCTCGTTCAAAAGAGCCTGGGAGGAGTGGAGTTGTCTTGGGAAGTGGAGGATGAAGGAAGAGGTCTCCAGTGGTGGTCACTGTGACTCAGCGGGCATCGAGGATGCAGCTGGTGTGAGTGGTGGAGCCAGGAAGAACAAAGTCAAGTGCATGGCCAGAGACCAAGGTCATGGTGGCAGAACTGTAGCACTATAGGACTAATGAAACGTAGATTGCTTACTTCACCTCTTTGCCCAAGGCTAGGCCTTTATATGAAAATAAAAGACTTAAATAATGAACTTCGATGAGATGGATTATATATCTCATTTATTCATCAAGTGTTTGTTGATTATTTACGATGGCCAAGGACTGTGCCAAATGCTGCAGATTGAAAGAAAAATAAGACATACCTCCCCTACTCCTGCCCAGCATGACTTCTGCTCAAAGATATACGCTGTCCTAATTTCTAACATCTTCCATTAGATGTACCTGTTGTTTAATAATATATTTGACAGAAGTGATTAAAATTGTGCAAAAGAACTTAGCTACAATCATGTTCGTTATAGCGTTTTTTAAATAATAGGGAAACATAGAAAATGACCTAAATACCTCAGAGAGGAACTGACGGAGAATGTTGTGTTATCACACTCGTGTGATGGAACACTGTACAGTTATGCAAAGTAAACAAAAATTCATTGCAGTGCAAAGATGTTAGGTATCCTTATATGAAAAAAGAATTTACATAAGAATGTGCATAATATGGTTGTGAAGACATATAACTTACATATTTCTGCATTTCCCAAGTTTTCTACTATAAGAATGTGTTATTCTTATAATCAGAAAATATCATTTTATAAAGAAAGGAGGGGGGCAGGCAGTTTTACTCAAAGTCTGAAGCTATCATGGAGAATGAAGTTGCCATTGTTCTTCATTGTTGCTGAAGCCAGTATAGAATCAAATGGGCTCAAGTTGAACCAGGAAAGTTTACAATTAGAGATAAGAAGATAGCCTAACTTGGGGGGGCAAAAACAGAGTTCCCAGCCTGATGAGGGTCTTTCTCTTCGCCGCTCATTGAAACCTTTCATGCTTCAACCTCTACCCATTCCTCTTATTCTGAGGTCAGCAAAGAGAAACAACAATGGGCTTATCTCCTACCTACCCTTTAAAACAGACCCACACTCTTCTCTTTGGGATGGCATGACACGATTCTCTGGGGAGTGTAAATGTTCTTACTGCCTTACAGATCCTGCCAGGCCTTCTTGCTAGATGGATCAGATAATATGATGAGATCAGGAACTTGTGTTCCCACTAGAAAAGGACTGGTGGTCTAACCAACAACCCTCCTCAGTCCAAGTTCAAGAGCACAAGTCTCCACTCTCTTGGGAACACCCGACCCTGCCTTGCACACCGGCCACTTTTCTTACAGTTTTTGCAGCTAAAGTGATGACGTGTCACATCCTTCAGTCACCTGGAAATATTTTGGCAATACCTGCAGAGTATTGCCTGCGTTTCATTTTTTTCAATTTTTACCTCATTCCTAATGCAGTGCCTTTCATTATATATTCGATGGTTTCATCCTTTAGTGCTGCGGTCCCCAACCCCTGGTCTGCGGCCAGTTATGAACCAGGCTGCACAGCAGGAGGTGAGCTGTGGTCAAGCAAGTGAAGCTTTATCTGTATTTATAGCTGCTCTCCATGCTCACATCACTGCCTCAGCTCCGCCTCCTGTCAGATCAGCGGGGGCATTAGATTCTCATAGGAGCACGAACTCTCCTATAAACTGTGCATGTGAGGGATCTAGGTTGCATGCTCCTTATGAGAATCTGATGCCTGATGATCTGAGGTGGTGATACTAGCACTGGGGAGCAGCTGCAAATACAGATTATCATTAGCAGAGAGGTCTGACTGCACAATAAATGTAATGTGCTTGAATCATCCTGAAACCATCCTCGTCCCAGAAAAGTTGTCTTCCATGAAACTGGTCCCTAGTGCCTAAAAGGTTGGGCACCACTGCTCTAGTGAATCAGCAAAACCCAGGAGAAGGGGACACCCAGAGTAAGAAACTAGGAGAACCAATCCAAGCAACGCACATCCATTCTGAAGCACCCAAATGAGCACACGATCCTGCTATGTATACTTCTTTTATACAAAAACAGGTGTTTTTATTCTACAAAAATTGTTATTCCATCTTTGATGGTTTCCATGTGACATTAGGGAATTCTTCAACTGTATTTCCCAGAGCCTCAAAGCTACAGTCTTTTCTAATAGGCCCAACCAACCTTATCTATCTGAACTCGCCTCCACATTCTTAAAATCCTCCTTCCTATTTAATTGATTTTTTTTTTTTTGAGACACTCTGTCACTTGGGCTAGAGTACAGTGGCCTCATCACAGCTCACTGCAACCTCAACCTCCTAGGCTCAAGCGATCCTCCTGCCTCAGCCTCCTGGGTAGCTGGGGTTACAGGTGCATGGCATCATGCTGGCTTATTTTTCTATTTTGTGTAAAGATGTGGGCTTGCTCAGGCTGGTCTTGAACTCCTGGCCTGAAGCAATCCTCCTGCCTCCGTCCCCCAAAGTGTTAGTATTTCAGGCATGAGCCACCACGCCTGGGTTATTTACTTGATTTTTAAGAATCACACATGTGTTTTCTGTTCTTAATTATAGCTCTGTCACTGCTGGAGCATCACCACTTGGAAGACTCCTTTTAAAAGAGTCTGAAGAAAAAAACATTCCCTCCTCCATCTAGTATTTGTTGTTGGTAATCATCTTAGAGATTAAACAAATATAGTTCCTTCATAAAAATATCTCCTGCTCCCTATAAATCAGATCTTAATGAAGAGTTTGCAGTGGTATTGTGTCCTTCATGCAAAACCATCTTAAAATACAATGTTAATTGCATAGAGCAACTTTTTTTGTTGTCTAACAGACAGTTGCATGGAAGTCAAGAGCAATTGAGTCACTCTTGAACGACTGAAACCCATCAGCCATGTCCCGTTTCAAAGCAATGTTCACTGTGTCTGATTTTTGACCTCCTTCCTTTCAGGACTTCCAAAGTATTCAACGTAGCTACAAAGCATAGCATGGTGCCTTATGTGTGTGAGAGAGAGCAAATCTGGTTCTAGGAGTTAGTGTTTGTTACTGGAGTCCCACGACAGACAATCTTGCCGTGGGCTATTCTGTAACTACAGGGGACCAGGCTGTGGGTCTTCGGAGCTCAACCTTGCTGGATTTGTTCCTCTGAGAGACAGAAGTTGAGAGGGGGAAGATAGCAAGGTTCCCACAAAGCTTAAAGAGAAACATCTGTTGCAGTGTGTGCACTGAGTTCAGCAGGGAGGAAGCCAATCCTGACCAGGACAGATCTCAGTACTGGTGTCCTTCCACTAAATTGAAAATTATTCAGATGGTCAAGGGACATGTAAAAAGTATTATAGTCAAATATCTCTTAATGATCTCTTTTCTTCTGTCTTTGATAGGAAATGTTTGTGCTGACTCAGGCTGAGTCCAAATGGCTGTTGCGAATTCAATAAAAAAAAAAAAGTTTAAGAGGGACAAAAGGCCAGTATGGCCACCATCGTGTAATTACGCATGTTGGATGACCACTGGCTGGGCCAAAGGACCACCACGCTAAACAGCACTTTCCCTTGGCAAATAGTTTCCACCCTGGCCATATGCTCTGTGTTTATACAGAAACAGCTCTGATACACACATGGCTCATCAATATTAATTTTCACATCAATGAAAAGTTGCCAACTAAGAAGGGCAAAAAAGAATTGGACTAAAGGCCACAGACACTCACTGTCCCTGTGACCTTGAGGAAGTCCCAACCTCACTGGGTCTCACTTTATTTGTAAAATGAGGATAACAGTATGCTTCCCATTTTTCCTTACCTGGTAGTTGCATATTGCACATGCATGATGCTTTAGCCTATTTATTTATTTGGTAAACAGTTGAATAGTACTTGCTATGTGCCAGGAAGTTATATTAACTCATTTAAATCTCATAACAATCCTATAAAGAAGGTATTATTATTTTTATCCCCATTTTACAGATGAGGAAACTAAGATGTAGAATTTAATAACTGGCAAAACTTGAACAACTATAAGTTCTTTTTCCTTTCTTTCTTTTGAGACAGAGTCTCGCTTTGTTGCCCAGGCTAGAGTGAGTGCCATGGCATCAGCCTAGCTCACAGCAACCTCAAACTCCTGGGCTCAAGCAATCCTGCTTCCTCAGCCTCCCGAGTAGCTGGGACTACAGGCATGCGCCACCATGCCCGGCTAATTTTTTCTATATATATCTTAGTTGGCCAATTAATTTCTTTCTATTTATAGTAGAGATGGGGTCTTGCTCTTGCTCAGGCTGGTTTCGAACTCCTGACCTCAAGCAATCCGCCCGCCTCGGCCTCCCAGAGTGCTAGGATTATAGGCTTGAGCCACCGCACCCAATCTATCAGTTCTTAATGTCAAGAATTTTTGTTACTCTCTAAACATGAAAGTAGCTAGCATTTCTCCTGCAATTCTGACTTCTACACTCCTACCTTAATTTCCACAAGCTATTAGGGCTTCTGGGATTCTGTCAGAATTCATTTTCTTGCCTCCCTGTGCTGTGCTTTCTTACTGTTAAGGGTTAAATTGTGTCTCCTGCCCCCAAAATTCAAATGTTGTAATCCTAAAACCCCAATATTTCTGATTGTGACTATATTTGGCATTAGGGTATTTTAAGAAGTAATTAAGGTTAAACTAGGTCATTAGAGTGGACTCTAGTCTGATATGACTGTTGTCCTTGTAGGAAGGGAAGATTAGGACACAAACACACACAGAAACACCATGTGAAGACATCAGAGGAAGACAGCCATGCCATCTGTCAGTTAGGAGGGAGGTTTTAGAAGAAACCAACCATGATGAAAATTTGATCCTAGGCTTCTAACCTCCATAATTCTGAGAAAGCAAATTTGTGTGTTTTTTTTTTTTTTTGAGACAGAGTTTCACTTTATTGCCCAGGCTAGAGTGAGTGCCGTGGCATCAACCTAGCTCACAGCAACCTCAAACTCCTGGGCTCAAGCAATCCTGCTGCCTCAGCCTCCCAAGTAGCTGGGACTACAGGCATGTGCCACCATGCTCGGCTAATTTTTTCTATATATATTTTAGTTGGCCAATTAATTTCTTTCTATTTATAGTAGAGATGGGGTCTCGCTCTTGCTCAGGCTGGTCTCGAACTCCTGAGCTCAAACGATCCGCCCACCTCGGCCTCCCAGAGAGCTAGGATTACAGGCTTGAGCCACCACGCCCGGCCCAAATTTGTGTTGTTTAAGCTTCCCAGTCTGTGGTACTCTGTTATGGCAGCCTATAATGGTTCCTTTTATGTATCAACTTGACTAAGCCATAGGGTTCCCAGATATTTTGTTGAACCTTATTCTGGTGTGTCTGTGAAGGTGTTTGTGGACGAGATTCACATTTGAATTGGTGGACTGGGTAAGGCAGATGGTCTTCCCCATTATGGGCGGGCCTCACCTGATCTGTTGAAGGCCTGAATAGACCAAAAGGCTGAATGAGAGAGAATTCACTCTCTGCCTAACCGTCTTCAAGCTGGAACATTGTTCTTATCCTGCCTTTGGACTGAGGCTCAGACTAGAACTTACACCATTGGCTCTCCTGGTTCCCAGGCTTTCAGATATAGACTGGAACTATACTGTCAGCTCCCCTGGGTCTCCAGCTTGCAACTGCAGATCTTGAGACTTCTTAACTTCTATAACTGTATGAGTCAATTTCATATATATATATATATACACACA